>VCRD01003032.1:19157-33672 GCA_006783055.1 Trinorchestia longiramus | reverse complement strand
CCAACAACAACCCCGGCACCAACAACAACCCCGGCACCAACAACAACCACGACACAAACAACAACCACGGTACCAACAACAACCACGGCACCAACAACAACCACCACGGCACCAACAACAACCATGACACAAACTACACACCAAGACAAACAACAATCATGGCATAAACTGCACACTAAGATATAAACTGCACACCAAGACAAACTGCACACTAAGTCGCAAAGTGTACAGCAAAACACACACTGTATTCCAAAGCACACACTGTACATCGAAACCCATACTATACTTTAAGGCACATACTGTACACCAAGACACAAACTGTACACCAAGGCACATACTGTACACCAAGACACAAACTGTACACCAAGGCATTTACTGTACACCAAGATATATACTATACTCTAAGGCACGTACTGTACACCAAGACACAAACTGCACCACACAAGACAAACTACTACACCAAAACCACCACAACCAACATGACACCCGAGAGGACTGCTGTCATACCGCTGGGGAGACACCAGAACTCCTGAGGGTGGAGACAGGCGGTGATGATGAAGGACGCGGCGGTGGCGAAGAGGAAGATGGAGGTCGGGGTGGTGGTGCCCTCCTCTATGATGTTGATGGCCAGGGCGATGGCCACCATGCACATGAGCAGAGCGTACACCGCCGTCAGGACGTACGCAAGCCGCAGCTGGGGGGTCGACAATACTAATGTTGTTGAAATGGGAAACAAACGTGAAGAAGCAATACGAATAATAAGAAATTATGTGAACAAAAAGTAATAGAAAAAATGAGACGAACGGAAACAATAGGAAATATTAGAACAATATGGGCAAGAGGAAAAAATAGGAGCGATAGGAATTAGTTGAAACAGAAAACACTTGAAGCAATGAGAAAAGATTTGACGAATAGGAAGGAACTGCAACCATAGGAAAGAATTGAGAAATCGGAAATGACAAGGACACTAAAAAGTGATAACACTAGAGAATAATTATATTAGGAAACAGAAGGAACGCCAACGCTATGTTACAATGCACAATAATGATAGAAGCCTGCATTTCAAGTCTTCAACATAGCATATACTTTAAAATGTCTATACCCACGACTCCCATCAAATTCGAGTCCCCAAATTTACTGGTCATCGCAACACCAAAGCTTAAAATTTACCGTCCCGAGATGCCAAGTGTCACCTACAACTAGTAACTGCTCGGCGTCTATCATCGTACGTAGCTTATTTAAGCAAGAGCACAAAAGGGCGAGTTTCTTGAAACCCAAAATGGCGAATTCCTCGCAACCCAAATGGCGAGTTTCTGAAATACCAGAAATCTGACTTTAATAATCGCTTGTATGCCAAAGGTCCAAGTAATACATCACTTAAAATCAAATCACCTATTTCTAAGTAAACCAAATAACCAAATTCCTGATTTGAAAAGTGCAAAATAGATTAAAAATTATTGATTACTTCAGTATAAAGGGACTTTAATACAGTTGCTGGACCCACCCTTATGTTGAGCAAGTAATCTAAACAGGAAATAGCATAAATGACAACTAACCCAAATACCAATTCATATAAATATCAATTCAGTTAAACATAAAATCCCTTAATATTCAGGTCACCTAAACCTAAGTTTACCTAAATAGTGCATCACGAGTATGTAAGCCGTCCGAACATCAAGACACATGAGAACAACATCGTCTAGATACCCAGCTTTATTTATCGCTCGTCGCAACAACTGTTATCTAGAAAAGGCTTAAGTGGCAAAAGACAGCCCAATCAGCGAAAGACAGCCCAATCGGCGAAAATTCAGTTGATAGAAAAGTCCTATTGATCGAGCAACGTCTAATCGGCAAAACAAAGTCGATGTGAAAAATGAAGTCTATTTGACAAATGAAGTTCATTGGAGAAAAAAGTAATGTCATAAACGGAAGCCCCTCGGTAAGGACCTGCGTAGCGGATTTGGCGAAGTAGCAGGTGATCATGAAGACGAGGATGGGGACGAGGTTGAGGATGAAGGCCCGCATGTCACTCATCCCGAAGGCAGCTGACAGGGCTCCCACTAGCATAAGAAAGATGGTGCCTGGGCCCAGTATGGTGCCAATCATCAGCATCATCTAAACACACAAAAATGCAAGATGATGCACAAGAAGTCTAGTCCTCACAAATAAAAGTAGTCTGAACTTGACTGATTAAATAGACTCGGATTTTCGATGCTACGGAACTGAGATATTAAACTCTGTGAACTATGGATGTGGATTTCATTTGCAAGCGTATGATGTTATCATCAACACTATACAATAAAACGCCAGGTGTCTCCTTAATTTAATAAGTTTATACATTTTTTGTGCGTAATTTCTTTCATGTTATTGCAATTGGAATCTCCCTTAAATACTGGTAGTTAAATTCGTAGACTTTCAAGTATATAAGCTAGTTTCTTAACCGTTGGAGTTAAATCCGTAGACTTTCTGATTAGATCTGAGAATCTGTTGCTTCAAGTTCTTCCTTCAAATGCATGATATTAAAACCTGTTGTCTTTAACGGGCATACACACAAAATTTCAATTATTGTTATCGATACATCTACTCTTTGAACTGCATGTCCTAGCGTTGCGGTGTTGCATGCTTTAATTACGACCAAGGACCAACGTTACCGATGAGTTACTACTGTTTTAAATTGTTTCTTAGTTCTTAATTTTGCACAGTTCAAACCCTGTAAAAATGAACGTCTAGGAAAAACAGCTAACTGTAAAACTCTAGCACAGCACATCAATAGCGTAGTCCTGGTCGTATGATGAATCGTAAGTTGACGGTCTACGAATATTTTTATGAAAATATGAAGTCGAAAAATACCATTTAAGAATGTACAGATGAAAAATTACAAAGATCTCACCTGGTAAGCTATGTAGAGCATAGAGATGTTGTCGTTGATTCTAACAGTGAGCTTGTAGTCTTCAAGCACGTCCATGATGTTGGCCATGGTAGATGGCACCCAGCGGCGCCTCTGGTTGTAGAACTCGCCGAAGCCCTCGGGGCAGTGAGTGTAGGCGTCCGAAGCTGCTGAGTACTCGACGCGGTAGCCCCTCTTCAGGAGAAGCGTGCACAGCCATCGGTCTTCGCCTGCCAAAATCGACAATGAAGAACGAATGCCGTACCACACCAGCTTTTTTCATTGAAAGCTACTCTTCGTTTTTCATAAATTTAAATTACCTATTAAATACTTTAGAATAGGAAAAATTAATATTGAAAAAAGAAAAAAAATGTTTCAAAAGGTTATACTTTGATCTTAGAAGGTGTGGGACTTCTAGAAGACATTTGAACAGAAAGTTACAGTTTACTATTCACACCCAGCAACCCTAGTTCCAGAATGGCAAAACCAGTCTGGAGTCTTAAGCTCTCAGTAAACGCCAAAAAAGAAAAAGAAGAGGATGAAGGGCTCAACAGTTTTAAGCTGAAGGAAGGTAACAAATCTTGAGCCACAATGCAATCTTTGTATTTTTCATTGCCGTTATTGACCACTTCTGGTTTTTTCATTATTTTATGTGTTGCAAGAAATTACGTTGAATTTACTAAGTGTTTTGACCATACTAATTATTCTTTACAGGTCAAGATGGACCTCACTAACACTGAATCACTAATTCCATTGTGCCATCATATTTGATTTGTGCTTATAGAACTGGCGGCGAGCTTATCATCAAAAATTGTGTAGTAACAGGTGCTCTTAGGTGTAGAAGTGCTCCCTCCATGCTCATTACTACACAGCACGAAATGTGGTGGAGTCTTTTCTCTTGAGTTTTCGATATCGAACCTTGAGGCTATCGCTATTGTGTCTGTGCCTCAAACTTGCTTTCGTACTAAAAGAAGCACTTTATTTCCAAAAGAGTATACAGTGCAGATACATTGATTTTTAAATTCTTAATGTTAACATCTTAAGAGTAGTGATTATGCTTATGGATGAGATCTTAAGAGTAGTAGAGATGCTTCAAGCGAGATCCCTGTGCTCTGTACTGCAACTTGAAGTAGAGGCTTGTCGGGGTGTGTTGATGAGCGTGGTGGAAGTGTGGCTTACACAAGCGTCCAGCGTAGTAGATACTGGACATTTCTAGCCGCCGATGGTTAAACACGAACAAACAACGGTGGCTACGGGTATCGAACCTGGGTGTTCACACTTAGCAAGCGGGTACCGTCACCAGTAGACCAATCTGGGAGTACTAGAGGTAGGTGCGCTAATTGAGAGGTTCTCATAACACAATAATTGTACAACTCACATTACACAGTAACTATATGAATCGCACTAAACAATGTTGCAGTTTGAACTTGACGTACCTTGATCGTACTGGACGTAGTGCCTGGCTTTACTCGAAACGGTTGTGTACTTCCTCATGACGCTATCGTCCATTAGAGCGCGGCCACGGAACATGGAGAAACATCCAGGACTACAGAGCACGCAGCCAATCATGTGTTCCGTAGCCTTCTGCAGCCAATGACCAATCGCGTATTCGAATTTTTGATACCACACCATAAGACCTGAGATCACAGTGAACAAATAAGTTGATAAAAAAATGTCCTTGCTTTTAAAACAATTGGGCTTGAAGATCTAGTATGATATGAATATACGTCAAATTCGACGAGTTTCACATTCAAAGAACAAAATATTTCTGTTATTACAACACACTACAAATCGTTCATTTTCAGTTGTAGTAATGATAGTAGATGTAGACTCTCACACGGAAATTACAAATATATCAACTTCTATTCCATGATCATTCAGACTTTCAAACCCATGATAAAATGTGACCGTTGTTTGACATTTTAAATGTTCGACTGAAAACCAGTGGAATGAATCACAGAAGTCATTTCTCTACTTCGTTTGCTTACGCACATCAATATTACCAACCCACAAGCAGAACAAAGCAAGTATATGTCATCTCTCAAAACTGAGATTTTGGACTTTCCAAATGTATTTTTTTCCCATGGTACAGAGTCACAGTTAATATACATAAATTTTCAAGAAAATGAATAATGTGGAAATAAATTTCAAAATACGAGTGACATTACTGTAACTTCATTCCTGCATATCAACTGCTACACTCATCAAGATCATTAGACTGCATGTATATATAATACGACTCAGGAAAACTTCGCGTGGAGGATTGACCCTTCGACATCTCACTATTTTCAACGGGAATAATTGAATTACACAGATACAACTCGTACTCAAAAAAGGTCACGTGATATATTCGGCCACTTCCAATAGAACGAATTCTAACACATAAGTAGAAATTGATTACCAGAAATTGAAATCTGAAGCCTCAACACTTCCATCAGGACAGCTTTTAAGACACTGGTAGAAACTTATCCAGCAAACGTCAGTTGAGCTATCTCACCACAGCACGATAGGATAAATTCTGCTCTGCAATGAGAAACTGATCACTCAAATCTAAATGGGACGTCACACCACGTCCAACAGGATTAATTCTACCACTGTATGGACCGATCACCCAAAATTCAAATGTGACATCTTATCACTTCTAGTAGGATCAATTCATCCACACAAGCAAAGGCCGATCATCCGAAACCGAAATCTTACCACTTCCAACAGGATGGATTCTGCCGCACGCAGCCCCAAGGTTCGTGTCCTTCTTCATAAGCTCCACCAGCAGCCTGACAGAACTAGCTGTGAAATCAATGTCACCATCTAGAGCGAGCAGGTATGTGTTCTCGGCGATAACATCCTTGCGCGTCACCGACAAAGACTCCTGGTCCATCAGTTTGAAACCAAGCAGGTAGTACATGTACATTACCTGCTCGGAAAAAGATGGCAGGTTGTACATGTGTATCACTTGCTCGGAAAGAGGTGTTTTCTAACTATCAGATGAGTAATTGGGACAGGTATTGAATAAAGTATTTGACCAAACAAGCTCATTCAGACACGCAATATCTGTTCTAGAGATCACCGTGTTGTTTTAGTGTTATCATAGTTACAGTGAGAACCTTTGGGGATATACTGTTGCTCTACAGACTAGGTTTTACCATGCTTGTAGATCATTACTATTTTACGTACGATTATAGTTTAAATAACATGATAGATATACTACTCTTAATATAACATGGTTGTTTACTCGTTTAATCTAAAATTATCGTCTCAGATAATCATGAAATATTGTTTTAAGTACGCTAATTGTCGATAATTTCATGCATACGCTATAGTAGATAAAATTGATGTCTTAAATCAATAACTGAATTGATTATGTGCATTCAATTGCAGTCATAAATCAATGGTGAATAAATTCATTTAGACACGATGATCTTGAATCGTTGCAGCATTCAACCGCCTATGTCTTAAAATATTAGACCGTAAGAGAGAACAGATGAATCAATTTCTCTTATATATTTAACGAGGTTCCGTGCATCCTCACAAAATGTTATCAGATGAAGAGTATCAGTATGAAATCAGAAACTGCTTGTGTACATTTACAGATTCTAAACCTATTTGAGTATTCAGGTGCACCGAAAAACCTCCGATGTATATATTGGTACAAGATCAACAGAGGCTTGTGTACAAAAGTGCAGAGCAAAATCATTTTCCGTGCTGTGTTAGAATATCAAAATTTATTCACATGCAAACCTACAGGATCCAAACTTGTTAGTTCGCATTGGTCAAAATAAAAACACATTTGTATAAATCTGTGAAGACCTACTTGACTCCAGCGTTTCTTGTGGCGGATTTTTTGCTTGTCTTTCAGGTGGACGATGAACTTGGTTTTGCCAGGCAATGTCCAAACCAACCGTCCTCCGTAAGGGGTTGGGTACCTAACAGGAGGACGCAGGCGCATAATGGTATGATGAACGTGTGACGCTGCCACGTCCATGCTCCCTAGCAGGTATTTGACGTAGCGGTTCACGACGTGATAGTCCTCATTGTCATCCGATAGCTCAAAAGCGTCGTCAAAGAAGACGTGGGCTTCGTGGATAAGCAAGTTTGTACGTTAAAACACACAGGGATTTGAAAAAAGTGATGCATTTTCAAGCTTGCAGACACACTAAACAACGTATAACTTGAAGTCTGCCTATGAATTATTATTTTCAGTTTTAAACCTTATATGTACCATGGATAGCAATTACGAGTTTTTATGCACAATAAACAACACAATACGAAAAGATAACAAATAAATTACTTGCATTTTTGAATCTTGCTTGTTTGAGAGAGTGGTTTGACTTTAAATGAATTCTCTTACAACATACACACTTGGTCTGTGAAATATGTACTATGAACAAAAAAACAAACAAAAACAAAAACGTAACAAACACGACTAAAACTTGTAGACTTCAATGCAAATAGTTCGAGTACATCAGAGCTAACCGAAAATAAACTGGTGGTATGATAACTCAGGAAGCGTTGAGAGTAAGTAAAAGTTTAAATTGATATATTTATTGGAACAAAGCTAATTTAGAACGTTGGGAACTGTTGCACCCTTTTGTTTCGACCCTGTAATGTAGAGCCTCTGATATGCAAGAAATGGTATTTCACCAATTATTTGGAATGAGTAGATATCTTCAATACAAATACGTGAAATTGATATTTCATTATAATTTTTGCTCTAACTCAGATGAAAACCGACGTACAATGTACGGGAACACTCAATGAGCATATGGTATATCAACGCACAGTCTACGTGTGTGCTTTATGTACGAACTAGATAGTTGCCGTGGGAATTCCACGGTTTACATTTAATTTGAAATTATTAGAAAAACGAATGTATTAAAGATTCACGACAAATTATTGTGTTTTAAATTAATATTTTTCATGAATGTATACAGAATTCCATTCTGTATCTTATCTACCGATAACATGGTCTAGATAGTACCCGAAAAAAAACAACGGGTTAAAAGTAATAAATTAGGGCTGTATGAAATACAATTAATCTTTTAGTTTTACCCGTAGTACTATGAGAACCTGAATATTTTTCATGAATATTTACAAAACTTCCATTCTGTATCTTATCTACCGATAACATAGCCATGTAATAGCAGAAGGCTAAAAACGGGAAATAGGGTATTTTATAGTAATCCGGCGCCTTTGGTATCTACAAAACAATGCTTGTAATACATGCATACCTGCTCTGATTTCAGTTCAATAATTTTTCTTCAGTAATAAATAGGATGTAACGGGACAGACACACACATTGAGATGGAGATACACTGTGTATTATATATGTTGATAACTTTCCACTACTCTTGTTCTCTTGCAGTATTATGTCGTTTTGAATTACTTCCTAATGCTCCGGTTTTTAAGTACGAAACATGTTTTACATCAGTATAATAGTTACGCGATTAAACTCAAGAATTTCCTCTTTTATTTTACATGCAAGCTATTTTTATGGTTTCTTGTTTTGTATTATTTATTTTACAAGTGTGAAGTGACTTTTACTCCACTCGTTACAAATGTAAAACTCGTTGATTCACTTCCTGATTCCTTTCAGGATAAACTAATTTAATGCAATATAACTCATTTGTTTGCACAGCAGCTGGTAACAGCAGAAAAATTCCTGCACGGAATAGACGTTTTGTTAACCACATCTGTAGTGGCCACTGTCTGCATCAGGGCACCGAAAAGGCGAAATTTTTATCTCCCAACCGAATTAGAACATACACCAAATCTGACTTTTACTTTAATCATTAGCTATACGTATTTGCAAATGAGGTCGATTTTTTTTGTGAAACCTCCAATCGGGGTCGTCTCCAATCAAAGCCAACGAACATTCCGCATTCAATTTGGTTTTGGGCTCAAAGTCTTGCAATCTTTACAGACGCCTTACCTTTCTTTCCCAGCTCCCCTCACTTTAACCTCGTCAATCTGATCCCACTTCTAACTGACCTTCTTCTCGCTTTTGAGTTAACATTTTCTTCGAAGAAAATTAATCCGTGTACTCACTCTGGTACTCGTAGTAATCAGGATCATTGACTTTTAGGTACGTCCGGGCGATTCTTCTCGCTGATTGGTCCTCATCCACCCTCATGACGCTTTTCAAGAACTCCTCCATCTCATCCGTGGTTTCATGCCACATGGTGGCACAAGCAAAAATGCGCGTTGTTCTATCGGAGGGCTGAATGCTGTTGTTGCTATCTTCTGGGGTCCGCCATTGAAGCTAAAATGGAAATACAACATCAAAATGACTCAAACACCAATTTGAAGAAAGGCACTCGCCAACAGAAACTACAAGCAAAAAACACGACAAAACAGTTCTCTAGAATGACTTTTTCCATAAGAGAAATTCTAAATTCTATCCTTACGACCCTTCGCAATCAGTTAAACACTGCTGATCTAACTGCTGCGGGGATGGAAAATGCTGCTACAAGACAGAATTGCAGCCCGAGTACAATAGTCTTGAATCTTGACTTCACGTCATGACTCCAATAGTCGTTGCCACCCAGCAAATAAAGGGGGGGGGGAGGAGCTGACACAGAGTTCTTCGTCCATGTATCACGCATTTAATGTGAGATTTGTTACTAGTGATGTTCTAAGATTGTAAGTGTGAATCAAGCTTTGGTGACAGGCTTTACCATGCAATAAAACAACGCCAAACTAAAAATATTTTCCGCTACACCATTTACAGAATGTGTTCTTCCTATACACTTGGTGAATATTCAAAAGAACTTAATATCCATTTCGCACCATCCATTTGATTTTGTTTCAACGCTTTCAAATTCAATTATTCTCAATGTCAACAGAACGATGTCTGTTGACATGTTAATCCAATATGACATGTCAGTTGTTCTCGTTTTACTGAAACATGATGAGTCATGTTGGCGAGCAGAGCCCATGTTACGACATGTTGCAACTGTTAGCTACTTTTCTTCTAGTTTGTTCAGTAGAAAATTGTTCATCCTTCAGTTTTTATCAAGTTCTTCTAGTTTTCTAGATAGAAAAGTGTTGATCCTACAGTCCATCGTTAAGTTCTACTAGTTTGTTCGGTAGAAAATAGTGTTCAGTTCCTCAATTTTATTCAAAAGAAAAATGTTGAGTAGCAATAATTGTTTGTTACTACTTCCCTGTAACACCAACGTACACCATGATTGCTGACTTTAAACATACATTTTTTATTTAGCATAGAATTCTTAAGTAAATATTTCACTCCAAGACTTGAATAATATACCACACAATGTCATGCAGGCATCGCAGGCTGGCCAAAATGAAGCCCAAAGCTCATTAGTTAACCAGCATTAGAAAATAAGAACATAAGCATGAAAAATTCTCAATCTTTTTCACCGTGGTTGAAAAAAATGGAACCTTACGTGACGTATAATATTTTTCTCCGTAGATTTCATCATTGTAATTATCGTTGCTGTTAAAATTGATACTTAAACTTTGAAATAGAAGAACACGATCGTCTGACACATGAAATTAAATACTTGCTAACATTCTTAGGGATTCTTTGCTATAATACACGCACAGGAAAGAAAAATATCAAACCAATGCCGTAAAATTTCAACGCAATCACAATATAAATTTATTCTTGTACAATCGCATTCTTACCTCGGATTGTTCTAATTCTCTTCTCGCTCGTTCTTCCTCTTCCTTCTTCTTTTTCATTTTCTTTTTTTCTTCTTCGACATCGTCCCTTCGTCTGTTCATTGCGAGGCTCTGGTCGATGAGTAGCGAGTCATACATCGGGGTGACGAAAATTTTTTCCGTTTTGGCGAGCTTCTCCGTTTTTGGCACCCAAATGTGGATTGTAACCCACGTCTGGGACAGCAGCCACAGGAACCACAGCCACGAAAACTGTGTCACCACAGTACTGGTTACACCGAACATCGTGTAGCATTGTAACATGTAACACAGGCACGTAACATCGTGTAACATGTAACACAGGCACGTAACATCGTGTAGCATTGTTACGTATTATACAAACACATAACATCGTTCTTACAAAGAATTTGTGCAACATTGTGACATCGCTGTTACTCAGGACCGTGTGTAACATTTCAGGGGACTGTAACATTGTCCAACTATACACATTCCCGACAACATTCCTGATATTCCCGACAACATTCCTGATATTCCCGACAACATTTCTAATACCATTCTTGACAACATTCTTCTTACCATTCCTGACAACATTCCTGACAGCATTCTAGTTCGCTGGAACTTTGAAATTTGCTTGAGCTTTGAGATTTCATGTGAAATCTCACAGAAATCTCTGAGCTGCAGAATTACATATCAACACAAAAAATCAGGCAGCTATGCCCACATCGACCATTGTATGTACACAACAGCATGACATGTTCGATTATACATTAAGAAAAAAAGAAAAAAATAGAGAAAAGAGTGTTGTGTACTCTATACATGGTAGAGAGGTATACATTCATTTTACATGTATACACAAGTAGCTAAACCACTAGGAAGTAAAAAAAATAGTGTCCCAAAAAATGTAGTCACCCTTTGACTGCCCATTGTCCATATATTTTGTTTTAATTTAGGTATTCATTAACACAGAAACAAGTCTAACGAGTTAAATTGAACACGATAACATTAAGTTTTAGAAAATTAAGCATCATAAAAAAACTTCACAATTCTTTCCCTAGTCTAGTCTTCTCCTATTAATGGGCAGTGAAAGAGTGAAAACATTTGTTTGAGACACCCTGTGTAAATATTAATCAATAGCCTTAAAATCTAAACTATGTATCGTTATTATAATACTGTCGTAATCAGGGTAACAAAAATAGGACAACACACTAATATTTTTATCATTGAGAAAATCGGCCAAAATTCATTAGCAAACCAAAAATTTATCGAGTATCCATGCATCAATACAAAATGAACGATTTTACTTGCCACAAAAAAGTCCACGACACTGTCTTGCCTCCATAAACTCATAAAAGTCCACCACGCTACCTTCTGCACCCACAACCTCACAAAAGTCTACCACGCTACCTCCTACAACCACAACCCCACAAAAGTCCACCAAACAAACAAACAACTTTATTTCCAATCAAGTACACAGTACATAGACATTAGTACATTGGTTTTTCAAATTCTTAAGGTTAACATTCTTAGATTAAGGATGATGGTGAGCTCAATGCGACGATCCTGGGATGTGTCCATGGGCGGGGAGTTGAGGGCTTACCGATAAGTGCGAACTCACGGCGCGAAACGAGAAACAGCTCGCCGGGTTTCAAACCCGCGGTCTTTCTGCCGGAAACAGAGACCTGATACCTAACACAGGCCGCAGACCACTCGACCACGGTGGCTGCTGCCTCTTACAACCACAACCCCACAAAAGTCTACCACGCTGCCTCCTACAACCACAACCCCACAAAGACACTCACGTCCACAACAAAGAAGTCCAGGACGCTGGTACCCTGGTCATAGGCCCAGAAGAGGTAGCCAGGGATGGTGGGTGTGAAGGCACAGACGTCATCGGTGCGTACACCACACACCGTCATCAGTACACACACCGTCACTGGCACAACCAGATTCACAGGCAGCGAGAAGCTGAATTGTTGCATTGCGATCTTGCACACGAACTTGCCTGCAAGGTAGAGGTCAGTGGTATTGCTTTGGTGACGTATTGCTTCACTAACTAGGCTTAATATTGCCTCAGGGACTTGGCAATTTGCCTCTGTGAATAACCCAGTATTGCCTCGGTGACTAAGCCCAGTATTGCTTTGGTGATTACGCCCAGTATTGTCTCGGTGACTACGCCCAGTATTGTCTCGGTGACTACGCCCAGTATTGTCTCGGTGACTACGCCCAGTATTGTCTCGGTGACTAAGCCCAGTATTGCCTCAGTTCCTACGTCTAGTATTGCCTTCGTGACTATGCCCAGTATTGAATCAGGAAATACTTTCAATATTGATTCCAATATTATCCTCACACCTCGTAGCTCAGCTCAGTATTGTGATGTTTTTGTAATTATACGGAAGTGTATTAACTTTCTGCAACACCGCTCATGAAAATTGTGCACTGAAAAATCAAAAAATACTTTTCACAATAAAATAGCAGAAAAAAGGAAAAAATTATAATAATAAATTAAATGTAATAATGAGGTTCACGTGCAGCCCCACAACACGTGCAACACGTACAACACGTGCAGCTCTACAGCACGTGCAACACGTGCAGCTCTACAGCACGTGCAACACGTACAGCTCTACAGCACGTGCAACACGTGCAGCTCTACAGCACGTGCAACACGTACAGCTCTACAGCACGTGCAACACGTGCAGCTCTACAGTACGTGCAACACGTGCAGCTCTACAGTACGTGCAACACGTGCACTCACCGCACACGTAGCTCAGCCATGCGGCCAACATTTGCACCAGGAAGACGTAGACGGGCGTGTTGGGGTCAGGCTCGAAGTACGTCGGTTCCTGTAAACAAGACGTTAATATGAGGCAAATCTGGTACGTTAATACGAGGCAAATCTGGTACGTTAATACGAGGCAAATCTGGTACGTTAATACAAGGTAAATCAGTTAGATATCTTAATAGAAAGTAAATCACTTGTTTACGTTAATACTAGCTTAATCAGTTACGTTAATACAAAATAAACCAGTTATTTACTTTTAAAATGAGCACGTTACCTAATGTTAAAGTAAAAAGAGAAATAAGTTGTAAGCATCCAGTTATTGCTTATAAAATTTATCAGTGGAACCCCCACTCGCAACAAGATACCCCCACCACTCACAACAAAATCCCCCGCCACTCACAACAAGATACCCCCGCCACTCACTTCGAGGGGGACCAGTTCATCCACAGACCCGGCGGAGAAAAGACTCATCTTTTCAAGGGGCACTCGAATCTCTGTCGCAGTGAGGTTGTGCGGACTGTGGGAATAGAATCAAAAAAGACTTGCATGCAAGAATATTACCATCGAACACTGATATCAGGTTACTTGCAAGCTTTAAACTTCTTAGAATTCGAGTACTGCTCGTTATTCTACAAAACATGAGTATTATTTGGTAACAGTGTTGTGTATTCTTCGTACGAGAACATTGTCTAAATGGAGGCTGACATATCAGTAAGATTTGTTTGTTGCAAGTTTGTTGTAACGAAAGCCTTGCTAGTTGCAATATAATCAGCAAGTAACAGCATTATTTATATGTATGTACTGTATATATACCAGCTCTCTGGGGAACAAATAATACAAACAATTATAACAGAAAACTTGAATCGCTCATGAATTCACAGTAGTCCTTACATCTCTCATTGAACTTCAAGTCAAAACAGTATTCTAAAAGATTCGTCTCTGTAAATGTAATTGCGCTTGAATATCTGAATAGTTTCAATGAAGCCTGAAAAATTCGTGCGTAGTTACTTAAAATTAAGTACTCAAGAGCTTTATTCTATTGATGGACTCTAAAGAAACTTGGTAAGAAAAATTTCTGAGTAAGAATTATCAAGCTGTGTGTTTTTTGTGCTCTGTATTGAGGGCTCCCAATACGTCACTCTAGTCCCACACGCCCCTCTAGTCCCACACACGCCCCTCTAGTCCCACACACGCCCCTCTAATCCCAC
>VCRD01003032.1:0-10735 GCA_006783055.1 Trinorchestia longiramus | reverse complement strand
TATTCATTACTGTGACACTAGTATTCATTACTGTAGCACTAGTGGCTCCAGTATTCATTATTGTGGCACTAGTAGTCGTTGGTTCACTAATAGTCATTATTGTGGCTCTATTGTCATTAGTATTCATCATTGTGGCGCTGATTGTACTGTTAGAACTAGTGGCATTGCTAGCACTAGTATTCACTATTGCACTAGCAATATTCTATGATATTATGACACTAATTCTATAATGGATGTTAATACATCAGCATGTCTGATACATGAGAAATTCTATTAAAGATCTGTTTCTAAATTGTTGTTTCAGAACAGCTCATGTGGGAACTAGGACGCGCAGGTGTGAGTGTACACGTGAACACGGCAGCACGTGAACACGGCAGCACGTGAACACGGCAGCACGTGAACACGGCAGCACGTGAACACGCCAGCTCGTCAACAAGGTTCATAACCGTTTCATAAGAAACAAAGTTCATAACTGCTTCATAAGAAACAAGGTTCATAACTGCTTCATAACAAAGTTCATAACTGCTTCATAAGAAACAAAGTTCATAACTGCTTCATAAGAAACAAAGTTCATAACTGCTTCATAAGAAACAAAGTTCATAACTGCTTCATAAAAGTTCATAATTGCTTCATAAAAGTTCATAACTGTTTCATAAGAAATAAGGTTCATAACTGCTTCATAACAAAGTTCATAACTGCTTCATAACAAAGTTCATAACTGCTTCATAAGAAACAAAGACTCCTGCAGCTCAGACTGCACAGCGGCGTTTCCTCTCCATCACTGACACTTGATGTTCTTGTAAATCATTAATAAAATAGAAATGTGTATTTTCTAATTGTTCATATTCATGTACGTTTTTGCAGCAAGTTGGTGACTTCAAAGGTATAGGGTTTACTAACACATTATACATAAATAACATCAGAAAAAAGAACAAATAATGAATGTTGTATTTAAAATTGACTTGTTCGCGGTCTTTTATGGTCCTTTTCAGTTACGCAGGGGAAGAAATACTTCAAATATCATATTTAGCTACCTGCAGGGGTTAAACTAAAAAGATAATAACAATTACAATAATGATAAAACATTTACACTTGAAAAAAAATAATAAATGTTAAAACAACAAAAATAATTAATAATGATATATTTAACACGTTTGTTGCGATGCGACCCACCGGTGGGTCGCTTAGGTTAGGTTCTGTAATTTTTTCAGATCCTTCTAGTGACTATGCGTACAAAGTGAAGTTTTACACCAATCAGGCAATCGCAACAAACGTGTCAAAGTGCAATGCTCGTTGTACTCTTTGCTGACCTTAGCAAACTTGAGGATTGTGGCACCGAAGTGTTCTGTCTCTTCTGACATGGAAGACACGGGAGGAGGAGGGTCCTCAAACATGTTCCAGTGTTCAGGCTTCTCCAGCTCCGTAGGCGCCCTGCAACACAAAGAAAGAAATCAATAAACCTTCAAGTAAATATACCCTGAAGTAAATGAACACTCAAGTAAATAAACACTCAAGTAAATAAACACTCAAGTAAATAAACACTCAAGTAAATGAACCCTCAAGTAAATGAACCCTCAAGTAAATGAACCCTCAAGTAAATGAACCCTCAAGTAAATGAACCCTCAAGTAAATGAACCCTCAAGTAAATGAACCCTCAAGTAAATGAACCCTCAAGTAAATGAACCCTCAAGTAAATGAACCCACAAGTAAATGAACCCTCAAGTAAATGAACCCTCAAGGAAATAAACCCTCAAGTAAATAAACCCTCAAGTAAATAAACCTTCAAGTAAATAAACCCCAAGTGAATATGCCTCCAAGTAAATAAACCGTAAAAGAAAACTCAAGTAAATAAATCCTCAAGAAAATAAACTCTTGAGCAAATAAACCTCAACTAAATAAGCCTTCAAGCAAATAATCCCTCAAGTTCCTAAATTCGCAAGTTCTCAACTCCGTAAATCTGTACTCCCTCAAGTCCGTTAATGCGTGAGTACGAACTTTACACTAATATCTTGTACGAGAGGTAGAGCAGAGAGGAGAGTGGCATGCTAGTAAGCCGTCGTGAAAATGTACAGCATTATGCTACTCGTGTCCAGTTCAAGAAGAAAAATTAACTCATTCTTGAAACGAAAATTGAACAATTATTTTTCCCAACAGAAAATACTCTGATGGACAATTGTTGCTTTGGAACGGTAGTGTGGTCAAACATGACGGATTAATAAGTTTTTATTCATTCATGTGGATCGAAACGAAGTAAATTTTCAGGATACAGTAGGATGATCCTCTCAAGATTCCCCACAACTGGGGGGGTTAAATCACATGAGTTCAATTCAGAAATATAGAGCACTAACTCTACCACTAATATAGACCACTAACTCTACCACTAATATAGACCACTAACTCTACCACTAATATATAACACTAACTCTACCACAAATTTAAGCCACTAATTTTACCAGCTTCTACTTAAAATTGGCCCAACACCTGAACTCGCCGGAGTAACTTCCGTGAACAACCTGTTTTTGCATGTACGCAGTTATTATTTCATTGCATGTACGCCGTTAATATTTCATTACATGTACGCAGTTAATATTTCATTACATGTACGCAGTTCATATTTCATTGCATGTACGAAGTTAATATTTCATTGCATGTACGCACTTGATATTTCATTGCGAGTACAAACTTGATATTTCATTGCGTGTACGCAGTTAATATTTCTCGATACATATGCAGAAAATGATAACAATATGGACGAGGTTTCAGGCCTGATACTAAATTCGAAAGCGCATAGCTCTTTCACGAGCTTTTTTCACTCACTGACAGACGACTAACATTATAATTAATGGGCACTCTGAATATTCACTTTGTAATGCTGGACAAACGAAAAGTATATTGAAAGAAAATTGTTAATTTTAGGTGGAACAACACTCAGGTTAGTGTCAATCAGATCCATGGTAATTCTATAATTAATTTAACTAGAATACATGGCAATTTCATAATTACTATAGTTAATGAACTCTCTTCAATTAAAGAATTGTTACTGAACTGAACTGTAAAGATTGTATCTGGAGCACACTGTAATGATATAAAGAAATACTTGATACGCTGAATCTACTTGAATTTTGCTACTTGCTGAACCCTACGAAATGCTGCAATTACTTGAACTGGGTGTTTTTTAAATACTTCAATTACTGAAAGAAACAAAAAAGAATGAAAGAAAGACAAAGAAAGAAAGAATGAAAGAAAGACAGAAAGAAAAAAGTTTATTCCTACTTCGTTGATACACAAAATATTCAACACTAATTCACTAAAAAGATAAAATACTTAGAAGAACTTTAGAGTATTAATAACTAGATACTTACAGTGGAAATCCCAGTTTCAAAGTGATAAAATCAAGGGTTTTTCGATCCATAATTGCGTTTAAGTTTGATTAGATTCGAGTTATTTGAAGTTATTAGAAAGACGAATGTATTAAAGATTTACCGTGATTTAGTGTGTTTTAAATAAATAATTTTCATGAATATGTACATGACTTGGAGGTCCGAGTTATTTATCTTGAAACCTTGGTACGTTAACTTACTTCCATTCTGTATTTTATCTACCGATAACATGGCCTAGATAATACCCGTATAAATTCTAGCGTTTAAAAATGACAAAATTAAAGATCTATGCAATCAAACATTTTTCAGTTTTACTTGTGGCACTATCAGAACCTGAATATTTTTCATGAATATGTACATAACTTCCATTCTGTATCTCGTCTACTAATAACACGGCTGTGTAGGAGAATGCTAATAATGGGAAAAAATGAAATATTTAATAGAAATACTTTGGTATCCATAATACAATGCTTGTAATACATGCATACCCGTTCTGATTTCAGTTCAATAATTTTTCTTCAGTAATAGATAGGAAGAAATGGGACGAGCACACGCACACACAGAGATAGAGATGGAGATGCACTGTTTATTATACAAGATGTCTATAGAGAATGAATGCACTTAAAAAGCTGTAGTTTGCTCACTACTGGTATTCATGCAGTATACATAAGGTGATGGAGAATGCAGAATAATATTTTAGATTTTGCTCTTTCGAATGAGACCTGTCCCAGCCTCCTAGCACCAGTACGAGTCTCGTAGTATTCAAACTAAAACCTTTTAAAAATGAATGAATACATGTTTTTAGGAACACCCTGTATAAGTAGATATCAAAAGTTACACATCAGAAAAAGTTGATGCATGAGAAGGAAATTTAAACATTATGAATTGATAGGAATCAAATATTGATAGTCAAAGTGGAGCTACTGTAGATAGCAAGTTCTAAGCTTTCCCCATCATATTATTGCAACAACATGTTCTAAAGTTTGGTCAACGCTTAATGATAGCATCAAAATTAAAAAATCGTTACTGGTGAGATTAAAGTGCTGCTGCTATTGTAACTTCTTACGTGGTAGATATCCTAATCATGGTAAGTGATATAACTGCGATGCAAACGATCATTTCCTTTAGGCACAGCTTAGAATTACAAGCCACAAAACACAGCTTAAAGCTACAACAAAGCGTTAATTTCGGAATGAATTCGCATACAGCACAATGTCATAATTTGAGGTCTAAGCAGTACGGCTAAAATCTTGAGTTTTGAAAACACGAGCTTGAGTTAAACTTTAAAGTTGTAATTCCTTATTACTGGTCGACTGCTTAGTATGGTGTCCTGATGATCTATAAAATTGAATATCTGAAACATCATCATCGCGTTTAATAAAATTAGATGTTACACATCATAGAACGACTAAACAAATTATGGGAACGAGACTTCAAAACATGTCACAAATTATCAAGATTTAGATCTCTACGTAAATAATTAAAGCTGCAATAGACTAAAGTTTTGAGGTTCTACATTCACTAATTTTAACACGTTAACCGCCATGCCTGATATCAGAGATTTGTCACTACCGCCACGACTTTACCATTTTACGACTTTATCATTTAACCTTCCGTAAATATTTTAAATTAATTTTTGAAAATAATTATTAAAAATTTGAAAATGTACCACCGGTGGTATATGCGGCGGTAAGTGAAATCCTCAAATGTACCACCGGTGGTACATGTGGCGGTTAACGTGTTAACAAAGCATATACTAACATTGACACTTGAAGTTTATGATTACACCTTGGAAAAATAGAATAATTAAAAGCTTTGGAAGAATGATGAACCGGTAAACAAACACAAAATACTGTTTATTTCTCATCAATTTACGATTTTTGATATTTGAATCTTTACTGTAGGTATTTGAGAATGATATTTCGTTTGATAAAATCTGAGATTGTATATCAGAGAGTGACGACAAATGAGGTAAGAAAATTATATGTCATGAGCTACCATGATTGAAATAATAATACAGGCAAAGTGAAGTTGTTGTAGATCAAAAGTGAAGTTTTTACATCTGGTTATGTCTAAAATGCATTTAATTATATAAAACAATAGTAAGAAATTAAAGAATATTTTTTAATTGAATAATTATAAGCGAGAATAGAGCTAGCAACATAAATGTCTGGACAAGCATAGTATGCGAAGAGTACAAAATGAGATAAAAAAGTATAAAATCGTTCGATTCCAGAAAAACATTAGTAAGCTCATTTACTAAGCATTGCAATCTTACAGGTTTCACTTGTCTCTACGTCAGAATTTTTAGGTTAGAAGCTGTCACAAGTTTGCCAGATATTTTTCAATTTAAAACCTACATGAACGCGGTAGAAATTTTGTGTAGACAGGATGCACTATTTTCAAATTAAAAAACGTGCAGTTGTATGCTAAATCTAAATTTATTAACTTAATACTAGAGTTGCAGAATAGTACCACGAGTTTGATATTTTAGTGCTACATCGTTTGAATATTATTAACTTTTCTACAGTTTACACTAAAATCGTGGGACACAAACACATGGCAGACACCTATATGTAGTTTGTTCCGTTACCAAGTTAGTTTTGTTTAATTTTGTTTAACCTCGCATAGCAACTCAGTAAGTTGTCTATATTTGTTTACTACTTTGACGATGCGTCGCGTTTGTTTTGAAATTAATACTGGAATTGGGAACTTTTGAAATGTTGCAATGACTAAAACTGGGATCCTATGAAATTCTGTAATAGCTGGAATTAGGATCTTTTGAAATGCTGCTATTACTGTAACTGGTAATTTTTGCCCACATTTATTAATTAAATCAAATTTTACAAATCAAACTAAAATAAACACGTTATTAAACTATTAATGTTTCCAAATATCTATGATTTATTCAATATGCTTTCCATCAGCGTCGATAACCTGTTGCAAACGTTTGGAGAATGCTTGACATGAGTCACGAATGATTGTTTGGGGATATTTACCCATTCCTCAGCTCCTCCCTGGTGGATTTCACCAACTTTGCTGTTCGAGGGTGACCTTGCCCTGGCCTATTAGCTACCTTCCCAGTCTCTTTGAATCGTTTAGGTGTTCTCCAGACCAGCATTCTGTTCACATTTAGTGATCTGCCAATGTCCCTCGGTGACTTTCCTGACTTATGCAACTCTACAATTGCAATTCTACCATTTAGATCTTTAGCCATTATCTGGTGAAAAGTATCGTAAAAGTTTAGATTATATTTAAACATAAATAGAATAGTTGTAACGATAAATATTGAACACCCTGTAATTACTCTTAATAGAATCTACTGTATACATATACTTAATTATCATCATCATCATCATCACGTAGGTTTGAAACATTTTAATTGTCTTTCACAAGAACTGTTATACTGTGAATGCCTTAAGAGAGATGCACAGTTAACTTTCGTTACTCTCGGCTATGGTTGAGTCCTCTAGACTACGACCCGATTTTGATTCCAGTTTTCCAGAATAATGACAAAAACAGAAGAAATTTCACTCCATTCTGGTATACATGAAATGTAAAATGGTCTTTTCACCTGGGGGCGGCAGCGAGAGGGACAGTTTCCTCTTCATCATCGGACAGCTCGTCGTCGCTGTCATTTTGTCTGTTTGCCATAAGCTCGGCCATCTGTTGGGTTATGGATCAAGTTCAAGGATCTATGGTAAATTTTGAACACAAAATACCAAGAAAATGCTAATAATGCCGAGGCTGAATGCTGAAAAAAGGCTATGGAAGAGAGTATAAAATTATATTGAAGGAAAGTATTAGAAGTGAAACTGGAAAAAAAGAATGATGAGTTCAAAGTTTAGTAGTAAATATTGAAGAGGTCACCAGTAAATGCTGGGGCAGTACGCTCAAAAAAGACTACGGAAGAGAGCACAAAAAAGACTGCAATTTAAACTTAATGCATGGCCGTATTAAAAACAACGCTCACTAAAAAGAGTAGAAGCAGAAAACAATGGTTGTTAATACAAGCTATTTCAATAGGAAGGAGGCTGTAACATTTTAGAACATAATTTTATAACACAATAAATCTTGAAACAATGCTGCATTGATATGGTAAATAAAGTTTGAAAAAAATATTATATAAATTAAATTCATCATTCCTATTGTCATTTTCTATTTTTTTATTACACTTATTATTCCCATAATTTACCTCATACGAGTACCTCTCTCGTATTTCACCTACCAATCTTACTTTCAACCGTTGGTTGAGGTTGAGAAAATTTCCTGAGCGTGGCAGTTATTTCAGTGTTCCGTTGTAATAGCTATTTCAACCATTTTAGGAATTCAATTAACAAAGTAGGTCATGCATGAGAGGAAAAAACAAAAAAGGTCTGTGAATGAAATAAAGCAGATCCATTATTCGACTGGAAGGTTGCTTCCTTTTAGAGATACGCACTTGTTTTATGAAAAATCTGTAGTTGAAACTTACAAGATTTATTAAATTAGAGAAGAAATTAAAACTAATTAAATAAGTCTCATATACATATACTGGGGTAATAAAGGTTCCACCCTCGGTTTCTCCCTCGATATACAAAATCAAAGTACCCTTTTAAATTTCAAAAATTAGATAAACTGAGAATGAGCTAACTCATATGAGCTAACTCATAACCAACTGCATCCATCTCTCACTTTTGAGTATTTTTTGAAGCTACTAAAGTGTTGAAACTACTTATTCAGTTCAAAAGTTTTTCGCGGAGACCTTTTTTAAATGGGGTAGAATTTTTATTTTCACTTTTTTTCTAAACAAGGAAGGAATTTTCTCACGTGAAGGGAGGGAAGCAACTGCAAGGATATGAGAGGGCAGCTGTGATTGGTTGAGGTTAAACACAACCTAAAGCATAAAAAACTAAGTCCAAGTGAATAAAAAATGAATTTATGGTACTCTGAAAATGAAAAGAAGTTGAAAAGAGAAGAGAAAAATCCGTTTATTCAAATATCATTGATTCATAAAATACGCAACATTGGGTTTTAAAATAACTCATCATTAGAGAGGTGTGATTGAAATGGGATTAAAGTAAAATACATTAGGTACGGTTTACAGATAAGCAAGTGATAAGCGAACTAAAAAACAACTAAGTTACTGATCTCAATCATATGAAATCAGTTACTAATTAATGTTACACTGTAAATTAATCATGACGCACTGAAACTTACTCAGGGTAATTAATATTACACACAAAAGTAAGATTTAAAACTATGTCAAGCAATGTTCAAATTTAGTCTTAAAATGTTAGCTAAGTTTAAAGTTATCATTGATGGCATAAATTTTGCATTAATTTAGAACTGTTAATGTAAACTAAGTCAAGAATTGATCTCACCTTGAAGATGCACCGTTGAGCACCGTTGACGCTGAAAAAAGTTCCCTAACTCTCTGAAAATAAAACAAATTTCGATTTCATCATTGAAAATTTGTTCTGATGACCTGGATAGAGCCCAAATTCCCACGGATTTTACAACGAGAAACTCCCTCGTGAGCATTTCACTCACCAAGTGCTCCATTGGTAAAAAAAATGTGCTTAACGATATCAGAAGTTCAGGGTTATGCGGCGGCCACACTCTTATACAGCTTTTGGGACCCACATACCTGAGTGAGACTGACTAAATAGCCCGACCGAGCAGCCCGACCGAGCAGCCCGACCGAGCAGCCCGACCGAGCAGCCCGACCGAGCAGCCCGACCAAGCAGCCCTCTCTGGCAATTCGATCTTACAACTTGACATTACACGACTTTTTACGCGTAACTTCGCATGTTTGTTAGATACAATAACTGTAACGGATACACAACGTGAAAGAATAGTTCAAACTCTAAACTTCATTGCCTTGAAATCGCTCGAATTTTCTAATATTAATGTCATAACTTGTCGAAGGTTTATTCTGTGCCAAATGCACTAAAAACACAAAACTTCTCTACCAACACGTTAATAATAAGTGCAATAAAATATAAATGTTATTGCGTTTATAATTCTAATTATAGAAAATAATTTCAGTATGTGCACCCGTAATGAGTTTTTCCACATGTATGTAAAGTTCATGCCAAGTTTTCCCACATGCAGGTAGAGTATAGTATCATTATTTGTAAGACCGAGAAAAAGAACAAGTCAAACTTACGAACCCTAACCTAATCTAACCTAAACTAACAGTTCATAGCGTCGTTTTTGTCCTAAACTGAACTTTACTCAAAATTCCCGGTCTTATCCTATGTTTTGACTGCAATTGTTATTATTCCAGAGGAGTTGTCGCACATAACTGAACACTTTTTTATTCAAAACTTCTCAGCAAAATCCAGAATCCGACAGAGTCCGGGGGCCACAGTTTGAGAACTCGTTCCAAAGCTTGCTGTGAGGATAGGCCCCAATACTTCAGTTATTTTCAAAAGCTTGCGACTGAACCAAAAACTAGGCCTCTTTAACCGTAATTCTCCCAGATTCTTTTTTTAAATTGTTGCGGAAAAACGTCAGTAACCAACAAGAGTTAGTTACTGACTGATTAGGAGTTAGCATTGCATGAGGCACAACGAGCTCGCTATTGCATCATTATTGGACATCTGTCACGTTACTTTAGCAATTTATTTGTCTTTTTAAAATGCATAGAAGGTGTTGCCATATGGCCACACTATTAGAATTACGGTTAACGAACAAGAAATACTAAAGGCCTCAGAAGTTTCACTTAAATTGGAACCACTGGTACACAACTCAGAGAAAAAACAAACACTGCTTAAGGTTCTCTTCCGTACTCCTCACTATTCTGTTCATTAGCTGAGCCTTAGTAAATATGCTGAATAGCTTTAATCCCTTTTGAGTCACCTTAGATAAGATAAACAATCTGTCAGTTCAAATGATATTGGAGACTATAGACAAACACGATGAAATTAAACGATGTTAGCCATCACACACGTTAATACTTTCTCTGATAACAGCCGTGTTCGAGCATAAAAGAAATAATTTTTTATATCACTACAAATCCTTCTGATATTGACGTCAGTACCTCACAATAAAATAAAGAACTTCTCACAAAATTAAAGAGAATATTATTGGAAGTGGGACTTCGGTATTACGGCATGGGACTTCGGTATTATACGGCATGGGACTTCGGTATTGAACCAAGAATGGGCCAAACGGCTCGTTCCTATTGCCTTATTCTATTCTATTCTAAGTATCAACAACACTGAAATTATTCAGAATACCGAGTTTAGTCAAGAATATAACGTTGGGTTTCAATTTCAATTCTATAGGCTATTCGAAATAAGTGAAGGAAACGTGTCATGGATACGATTGTACGACGAATGTACGAGACCAGCATGTACCACCTACAT
>VCRD01003031.1:57076-68552 GCA_006783055.1 Trinorchestia longiramus | reverse complement strand
GAGAAACAATTGGTAAAATTGTTAATGCAGTACCCAAAATCAATGAGGCTTTTCAAGTCGTCGGGCAGGAAACTTTCAAGAGCCCAGCTGATTTCAAAACCAAATTTATTAGCAAGTGCAATAGCCCAGTGGTGACAGTTGCGTTCAGTCAACAGGTAAAGTTGGCCATTCAGACTCATATTTCGAGCATGAAAATTAACATCCCGGGGGGAACACCTTCCTTCGAAACTCTGAGAGACTGTCCAGGAGTAGGAAGGGTCAGGCTCGCCACGATTCCAGGTAGGAATGAGGTAACCGTTTTCATCGTTGGCCTCATACGTCGCTGCAAAATCTTTCCAATCGAAGTAAAGGGCCCAGTGCTCGGCAATGCTGCCGTTGATATCGCGTATCATGAGTTTGATTTCACAGTTTCGCTTTCGTTCATCATAGTTGGTGGACCAACAGAACGACTTTTTTTCAGCAAACTTGAGAGCCATAGTTGTACGATGCCTTATTTCCAAGAAGCTTGATGAACGGTCAATTTGCTCTGCTGATGAGGCACGGACTGACGGGCTCTGAAAAATTATAAACCTGTATTGAAATAATTGTACATGTATAAAAAACACTATAAAAGCAAACTGTATGTATTCTAGATTCACTACAAGTTATTAGCATAAGAAATTAAACTTCAAACACAGTCGATCAGTCGTTTTCGTTTATCGTTCTGACACTTGTTATACGAGCCAAAGATCAATACATCTATTTTCACTCTGTTCTTTTCGGCTTACTTGCATAAAAAAATGCACATCAGATTTCAAAATAACTGCCACATTTGAACTCGTGTGAAGAATTTATCAAATTACAATTACTAAAATTTGGTAATGGAAACGATAAAATTGAAATATTTTAGTTTTTTTCAGATGGTCATCGAGTTCAAAACAATAATTCATCTTCAGACACACGCAGCCCACAACGCTATGGTTTGATCAACAGTACACTTGAAGGTGTTCAGCTCTACTGTTAATAGGTCTTGTCTCGACGGACCTCGAAGCTGCCAGATGTCTTAGAAAAATGTGTACCTCAGTTTTGAACTTCAGCAACTCTTTTAACATCAAGCTGATTTTAGGTCACTTAGTCTCGTGAAATGCAGAAAATATTCAAACAAAGATTGGTAATAAAAAATTGCACAAAAATACCTTTATATTAAAAAGGTTTCTATTTCACATGACGTCTTTCATTTTACTGACGCTTTCATAGTTTTGAGATCATTTTTCACATTACTGTACTAAGCAATGGTCGGTCGTTACTCAAAAGCCCAAACTCGTGTTGAATTCCTTCTCTGAATTCTTGCCATCCTTCATGAATTCTTTGTGGTGTGGCGAATATTTTAGACTTCAGATGACACCAAAGGAAGAAATCGCAGGTATTCAAATCAGACGATATTGGGCTATTTAACATCGTGATCTAAGGCAATGACTCAGTTACGAAACACATTCTCTCAGACATCTCTCATGATAGCTCATCGATGACTAGGAGCGCAGTGTTCAATCTACCAAATTCTGTTAAAATTATTGTATGATGTAAATATAAATTTGGTCAGCAGTCATCCGCAAAAAATTCTCCGAACAGTTGCAACACCCGATCTTGCTATCTCGTCTGGATGTAGTTGCTCACTAGAGAATTCATTATTATCAAGTTAGCTACATAATGGTCAACCGATATCTCAAAATTAACTATCCTAATCATGGACTCATTAAATAACTCGATGAAATAGTAATATCATAGTTACCTTAGACGATTACAAACAATTTTTTGTAATTAATGAAACTAAGTGAAATGACGTGAGCTCAATATTAAACAAGGCATTAATATTCGAGAGAGAAGTATACATTCTTCAGGGACACTCAGTATCAATCAAATAAGTGATGCATTAAAAGGACGTTGAACTTCCATACCTTAGAAAACATCGCTGTAAATAAGAGCTCTTTGCTCACCCTCTGTATTTTATTCCAGAGGACAACCTAGTGCATCAGCTGTCTTCCTAATGAATGAAGAACAATAGGGGTGCCTTATGTACGTTTTAAAAATTATTAAATGTGAACATACTCATAATTTGCAGTTATTGATAGAGCACTCGAACTTGATTGTTTCAACTTGCAGAAATGCAGACCCGTTTCATTCTCAGTTCAATTGAATGTGAAAAAATTTATTGAAATACGCAATGCGCTTATGTTTATTTTACTTGTATTTTAATTCGATTTCGTCGTGAGAAAGAAATTAACACTTTATGAATAATTTCATCAAAAACGTGTTCTAAAATACATTTTCATTCCTACTTTTAAACAAATTTTCGCTTATATCATAGTTCTTCATTCTTAAGTGTAGTACATTGAATGCAATACTACATTCTCTTCACGAGCTGAACTTCACACCTTTATGGAACTTTACTTAGTGAGAACTTTATTTGCCTCCAAAGTTAGTTTTAAAATGTTGAAAATATCACTAAACTTTTACACGCATAGTAGACTAATATCTCATCAAGAACAATGAATCGTTGTTAAACACAAAATTGCGGTCAGATGAATCAGTATATCTGAACAGACAACTACCCCAGAACTAAGCAGTTAGCCTTAAAATAATTTTTTATTTACAATTAAGGCTGTCTGATCGATATTAAATAAAAAATAGAGGTATAATTCAGAAGATCAATCTTTCTTTTAACTTTCAGGTTATAAGTTTGTGTTTTCTTAAAGACTCCCATTTAAGAAACAATTCATGGAAGAAAACACAAACACATTTCACTTTCGCTTTTGTAAAGAACTAAGTTTCTGGTAGAGTAACTTACCTTTTACTGCACGTCTGGTTTCAACCAATACGTGGGCTCAAAGTAGTTTTATACGTCGAAATTTTTTGGATACACCCGAAATATGAGTAGAAATGAAGTGGAATCGACTTGCTGCTAAGCTCCTCCTTCTACAAAACTGGTATTACCCGCCTTTTAAAGTCGTCACTCGGCAACTGCAAGCACTGTGGAGTGTGGGCCCCTGGCTTATATACCAGCCCAGCACTGCTCCCAGCTCTATAATCACAAACAAACGAACACACAACTTTCCTTCCAATCAAGTACCACAAGTAATCGCGTGCAAAATACGTTCGATATTCGATTCGATTGCGTTACTGTAAGTTGTGGTTCGTTTATCTACTTCGTTTATCAGCTCAATGCAATATCATGAAGAATTGATGTGGAGACGAGCAAATAATTCCCGTACATGGACTTCACTCAAAATCGATCTTAAAATTAAACTATGCTGTCTGTAAACAAATTCACTTTTGTATTTCGGAAAAAAATACGTTGTATTTATCAATGATGTTGGTTGTTCTCGTATCAAAATATTAAAAGGCTCGATGCTTGTCAGACGAAACTCAAATTAGACGCTTGTCAGACGAGAGTCAAACTCGATGCTCGTCAGACGAGAGTCAAACTCGATGCTCGTCAGACGAAACTCAATCTAGATGCTTGTCAGACGAGACTCAATCTAGATGCTTGTCAGACGAGACTCAATCTAGATGCTTGTCAGACGAGACTCAATCTAGATCCTTGTCTGACGAGACTCAATCTAGATGCTTGTCAGACGAGACTCAAATAAAACAAAACAAAAACCAAAACGTATATTTGCAATAAAGTTGGTACATAAGAAAGGTATTAGCATTGGTTTTTAAAGATGCCTTATCATAAAATCCTTAAGTGGTAGGTATTCTATGCATAGTAGATGATACACCAGCGGTGTATACGTGAACATTCACATCACGCAATGAACGTTAAACATACATGGTGAAACAAATGAAACTTCATTTTTTCAATGATGACTTAGGAGATAGTCATTGGTGATACTTGTAAATTCTGATGTGGTAGGTATTATACGCATTTTAGGTGATAAGGTAGAGCTTAGAATTAACATTATTGCATTTAACCGAATTGGATGTTTAACATCCGAGAAAGACCGAAAAAGGAAAATTATGAGAGTGAAAACTTAAAACAGGAAGTTGTAATTGTTATTAAATTGAAATTGTAATTTTTAATTACTGGTTGACCGTTTGGTATGGCTTGCTGATGATCGATTTAATTTAATCATTATTACAGATCTTTGTAAATATCATTGTGTTTAATATGAACGGACGTTACATATCAGAGAAAAAGATAAAACAATAAAATGAAGTAAAACAGAGTGAATGTGTAAACTTATCAAGATTTTGATGTTGATAGTGATAAGAAAAGCTGTAGGAGACTAAAGTTCTGAGGTTTCACAGTTACTTATTGTAACAAAGCAATTACTAACATTGACGTATGAATTTTTGATTATACCTTCGAAAAGTAAAATGTAGTGGTATTAGTGATAAAGCATAGTGATGTGGAATGATGTGTTAACGTGTAAGGATGTGTGTGATACATTATAAGGATGTGGGAAGGTGAACAGGTATGTGGGGAGTGCTAGCAGTTGGGCCTCAGACCCATTAAAAGCCAACGGCTATCGAGCAGCAGAACACAAACAAAACAAGCAACGTAAGCAAACCTGAGCAACAGACGCCTAGCAGGTGAAATATGTCATACGAGAGCCTCGAAAAGTGGGAAACATTGAAAAGACTAACGGTCAAAACTGCAAACGGCCACAAGCAAGACCAACTGTGAAAGGAGGGGCTAAAAGTTAGGAGGCGTGTTTCTAGAAAACACCAACATATTAAATAAGCAGCAGTCATGATCATGAAACTAACGTGGTCAGAATACGTGGCAAGGCGATAAGCGACAACGATTCTACAGCGGGGGTCTACAAGCTGGGGAGCGAGCGACATCGAGGCGACAACAAGCAAAAAACAGACACATCGGTGGGAGGTGAGATTACTTCTGGTATAGAAAACAGAAATAAACATAATAGGGCATCTCTATCGAGTCATAAGCGCAGTAGGGCAGCTCTATCAAGGCATGCACTTATGGAGGACTTTTCTCTCATTTTAGGGAGGGAGCTACGGGACATTCGGAATCTACGTAATCTACGGGATTTACGGTATCTACGGGCTCTACGGGATCAGTCAGGATCAGGATCGGGATCAGGATCCAACGGAAGCTGTCGGAATCTAGCGGAACATCTACATCTACAACGATTACTACTTCTAGGAGTAATTGGAACTTGGAAGAGTTCACATAAACTTGGGAAAGTTTCACCAACAATTAATTTGGAGCTGCTCGGGGTTTCAGCATCAACTTGGATTTAATGTCTACGTGATTACTTCAGAACATCGACAACAGGAACTAAGTGGAAATATTAATTAATACGACTTTACATTGGGCCTTTTAAACCCAGTGGAGGTTGGAAATCAGCGGGAGAAGCCTGCACATACATAGTATAAACAAAAGGGTGTGCTGCGCGGTGTGCAGGGCTACTGAGCGTGTGTGCGGATAGTGTGTGCGTCCGTACAGCGAAAATTCTTCGAACTGAATACCCCATAATGATAAATTGTTAGTGAATCGGTTGATGGAACTGCAGTGATTATTGAATCAGGAGTATCGTTGGTCAAAATTAAGAGTGAGTTTAAATAATAGGATTGGAGTGCTCTTCCAGTGAAATTTGTCGTGCCCGCGTGTACTTAGGATGTGTTGTTAGATGGAACAGTGTTTCAATTCCGCAACCACTCGGCATTACGTGATTCAAATGATGATTGTGAGTGGAATTGATAGATTTGAGGAGATAAGACTACTTTGATTCATAACAAATCTACGTGTTTTTTATATGTTTTTCCGTGTATTGATCGATTTGAGGATATAAGACTATCTTGATTCATAACAAATCTACGTGTTTTTTTCATGTATTTTTCCGTGTGTTTTTCCAGTAAATCTTGAGCTTATTAATTGTGTCTATACCCTTCTTGTGTTGGCCTCACTAATGCATAATATAGTATTCATATCAGGGGGTTTGGATTCCTCCAAGTTGCGACGTCTCTCTCTCGTTATGAAAATTGATTGCATTTAATTAATGTAAAATGTGTATATGATACATTCATCTTGTAAGAATTCAATTAATGCTTGTAATTATTACGTATTTATCTTGTGACCATGTAGAGAGAGAGCACGTTTCGCCACAAAAATAAAATCACATAAAAGAAAAGAAGAATCTGAGGAGCAAACACAAATCCATACAAAATTCAAATAGTTTTAGGTAAAATACAATTTCTTTCCTATCAAAAAAATTTTGTTTTATGTTTTGCATTATGAAAACTGAACATTTTTAACATTGGAACATTTATCAGGCAAAAAAAAGACCAATTTATAAGCATGAAACTTAACAGAAAAAAAGAAAGAGTAAAAAATACCCCGGTTTTTGATAAAATTAAATTAGTCGATTTGACTCCAGAGCTGCAGAATTATAGCACGAGTTTGACATTTACGTTTGTTTCGTTTTAATATTGTTAGCTCTACTTCAGTTCATACTTAAATTGTGTGACATAAACACATAATAGACACATATACTCGTATGTAGCATGTTTCGTTACTACGTTAATTTTGTTGAATCATTCATAGGAGCTAAGTTTTCTATATTTGTTTGCTACTTTGATATTAGAAAATGATGTCACGTTTTTTTCAAATTTTTAATTGATTGGTTTTCCTTCATATGTTCGGACAGTATATTCCAAAGCAATGCACCTGAAATTGAAAGAGCCCTTTGTCCAGCGTCGGACGAGCGGAAACTGATGTTAACATCGTGTCGTCGGTTAGGTTTCCCACCCTTGGTAGTGGGTGAATGGAATTTAACAACGTTGGCAGAACTTTGAGGGCGATATAGAGAGAAGAATACATATTTGACCTTGTGAATGAGTAGTCTTTGTTCTATCGGGGTCCAGTTAAGCTTTTTCATGAGAGGAGTTGCATGTTTTTTCTGAAGTTTCCTTCGCATACTATTTTAGTAGCAAAATTCAAACATTTCTAGAGCTCTTTTTGAAGACCTTTAGGTATATCTCTCCAGACCAAGTCACAGTAGTCGAAGCGTGATAACACTTAAGATTGGATGGCTAATAATCTAGTTTTTTCGTCAAGCATGTTCTTCACGCAGTGAAGGAATATCAATGTACCGTTAATTTTGTTGCATGTTTTCTCCACATGGGATGTGAAAGACATGTTTTGATCAAACCAGACGCCCAAATTTTTTACCTTTCCTACTGGTTCAATAATGTCATTTCCTAACGTTGAAGTTAGATTCGGGAGCTTTTTTATTGTGTTCTTGGAACCAAAAATGATGCACTGTGTCTTGCTTGCTTTAAGCTTAAGACCATTTTGGTCGTACCACGATTTTACTCGTTTTAAAAATATTTCAGCATTTGTTATTGTGTGAGATTGTTTGGCCGGCACGCTTGTCATTGCATTGCATTGCTCAAACCCGATGCTTGTCAGACGAGACTCAACTATTCAACGCTTTTACTTTTGACTCAACATTTTTACGCAGAATGTACCTACAGTTTGTACTAACAGTTTATTATGGTTTTCTGCTATGAACATATGTATGTGCTATTAAAGTTTCAACTGAAAGTGAGATGTATAGAAACAGTTTTACTCCTGTCTATGGCACAAGTACTAATAAATAATTCTGCAATAAATAGCAGCCACGTGTTCCTTAGTAGCTGTGGCCTAGGTAGCTCATCCTGATTAGCTTGAACATTTCTAGCATGAACTCCGTTCTTTGTTGATGGTGCCAACCACATTATTTGTTGTTGTTGATGGTGCCAGCGTGCAAGCAAGCGTGCAAGCAAGCAAGCGTACAAGCAAGCAAGCAAGCAAGCAAGCGTGCAAGCAAGCGTGCAAGCAAGCGTGCAAGCAAGCAAGCAAACAAGCGTGCAAGCAAGCAAGCGTGCAGGCAAGCAAGCAAGCAGAGAAGAGAGCAAAGAGCAGTGCAAAGCAAAGGAAAGCAACTGTGTATTATTATATAGAGGATGTAAGGTGCTGAATATCAGGACAGACGAGCTACAGCCTTCATATCAGAAATATTACATCTTTGGACTAAATTTCTTGTTTCCTTATGCTCGTTTTAAAAGCCTGCAATGAAAATATCTACAAGTACATATAATAGACTGTATCTCTATCTTTCTGTTATTTCTCACTCTCTCTATCTGTGTGTGTATGTCCCATTACTTCCTACCAATTACTGAAGAAAAGTGATTGAACTGAAATCGGAACGTGGATACCATAAAATACGCATTTTTTCCAGTTAATAACCTTCTTCACCTCCACAGGTTATCGGCAGATACAGAATTGGAGTTTTGTATAAAACTCCACTATTATACAATAATACAGTTTGTTGCTTGCTTGCTCCGTCTCTGTTACGTCTTTTGTGGATTTAGATAGGAGAAAATTCAGTAGGGTATGCATGTATTGAAGGCTTTGTATTTAAATATCAAAGGCACATCCTTCAATGTGGAAATTCATTCAGAAAGCCCGCGTCCACTGATAAATCAGACGAAAAATTTGAGAAAAAACACGAACTTTCACGTGTGGGTCTACTAGTAGTAATTTAAAACACAATAATTCGTCGTCAATCTTTAATACATTCATCTCTATGGTAATTTCAAAATAGTCAAATCTAATCAAACTTATAACGCAATAATGGATAGATAAATCCTTAATTTTATCAATTTTAAACCGTGGAATTTCCACGGGGACTATTTAATTTTTATGAACTTTGACATTCCCCTATCTACATACTGTATATAATAGGCAGTGTACCCCATCTCTCTCTCTCTCTCTCCATCTGTGTGTGTGTGTTCGCCTCATTTTTTTCTATCTATCACTGAAGAAAAATTATTGAACTGAAATGAGAACGTGTATGCATGTATTATAAATATTGTATTGTGGATACCACAGGCGTCGTATTACTATAAAATACGCCAATTTTTCCCATTATTGGTCTTTTTTTTCCTACACGGTCAATTTATCGGTAGATAAGATACAGAATGAAAGTTCTTTATATATTCACGAAAAATATTCAGGTTCTGATAGTACCACGAGTAAAATTGAAAAATGAATTCTATTTCACAGATCTTTAATTTCATTACTTTTAAGCCACGAAATTTCTATGGGTACTATCTAGGCCATGTTATCGGTAGATAAGATACTGAACAGAAGTTCTATATATATATATATATATATATATATATATATATATATATATATATATATATATATATATATATATATATATATATATATATATATATATATATATATATATATATATATATACGTATATATACATATATATACGTATATATACATATATATATATATATATATATATATTTATATTAACTAATACATATATATTAACAAATCGTCAATCTTTGATGTATTCATTTTTAAGATGATTTTAAATTAGTCAAATCTAAATCGTGGAATTCCCACACGAACTGTCAAGTATAATATAAAAATACACAGTTTGTTGCTTGCTTCGTCCGTCTTTCTGTTACGCTCTTAAGTATTTAGATAGGAGGAAATTCGGTAGGGCATACAGGTGTTGTAGGCACTGTATTGCCGATACCAAAGGCACATCCTTCAATGCAAGAACTCCTTCGCAAAGCCCGTGTTAACTGTCAAATCAAACGAAATAATTCTGTCGAATCAAACGAAATAATCCTGTAAAAAACACGTGAATTTTCATGTGTGGGTCAACTGTGCAGTTTTTATCGAATAGTGATTTTTTAATTTCACAGCATTCTAAATAGAACGTTCATGAATCACAAGCGATTCCGCGATACATATTTCGTGTTTTTGACGCTTTATTCAGTTGTGGTTATAGGTACATATGATAGCTTACAACTTGTATTCAGTCTTAAAATCTAACGCTACTGTCAGGCTGCAAATGTGATGCCTTCATTAAATTTATTAGAACTGAACATGTAGCCCAGCTTGAATTAGCAGAAGTTATCCAAAATTTACATTAACTTCCTCGCTGTTCGAACAATTCGGAGAATTACTCGTGATATTAAATATAAACTTGTCTGCTACCCATGCAATAGGTTCAAACATCCACAACTCAGTTTCACCTGGCAAGGCTATCTTCAGACCAAGTGCTTGGGCTAACCAGTACACCCAGTGATGACAGTTATTAACAGTTCTCCGGTACACAGTGCCATTAGTTTTCAAACCCCTAGCTTTTTTATTTACTGTGTATGGGGAACAAATTTTGTCATAGGTCAGTACTTTGTGTGTCTTCCACGACCCAGTCCACTGTTTCATGCGCTGGGGAGGGCCTTCATTCCAGGTGGGGATGAGGTAATCATTGCAGTTGTGAGCCTCGTAGGTGGTACATTTGTCGCCCCAGTCGAATTTCAAGGCCCAGTGGTCCAACAATTCACTATGAATGGGGTGCTTCATGAAGCTGATCTTGCAAGGCCGGGGACGGTTGTCGCTGTCGTTCACCCACTTGTAAGACACCATCGTTTTTGCTAGTTACAGTTCCTGCAATATGAATGGAAACAAATATTTTCATGCAGCTACCAGTCTAATGATTACATTATGATAAGAGTTAGAAGAACAACAATAAATTCCCATTAGGTGTTTTTTTTACAAATTTTTCTGTGTGGTGAGAAGTGACGTGGTACCCTGTTTTATACCAAGCATACACGGCATCAACTTGCCTACTGTAACAGTACAAAAATTAAATTCATTTCAGAAATAAAAGAAGTTATAAAATATTCAAGAGTCGTTATGTAAATCCCATCGTGGCGACTACGTTCCCTATCCCACCGTAATAAGTGGAAACCTGCGAAACATAAATACTCAATTTGTATTGATCCCAGGCGTGTTTTCATAACTTCTATGGTAATTTTAAAACCATTTTAAAGTCTTTAAACACATTTTTATACAATAAAATAGAACAATTAATAAAACAATTCAAAATGAAAGTTATTAAGCAAGCGAGTAATAGAAATCACAAAAATACTCTAAAATCAGTTTTTCTTTGGTGGGTACTTTCGGATCCAAACGACCGAGGCAGTTTTCATCTTGAGGATATTTTTATTATGGATAGAAACAGCTTGCTTTGTAGCTCTATTGATGGATAGAGAGGCAGTTGTCCTGACATTCTCAAATGAATAAAATAGGATATGGCAACAGAAACTTGCCGTTTCGTCCATTTTTGAGTTCTTACCCAAGTCCAATATCGCCTAAAATTAGGGCATCAATAGGCACTATAGTCCCGTACACGTCTCAATCACATAGACCCCAGGAATAAATATGAATAAAAAGAGAAGAGTTACTAGTCATACTCTTGGTTATCAATTTTCAAGCAATAATTACCAGACACATTACACATAATTATAGGACTGTTGATACACGCAAGTTATAGGAGTCGTGGTACAAAATAATTATATGACTTGCAATAGACAATTATCAAACGGCTTGCTGTACTCAACCATCACGACTCTTGGATCACTCGAGTTATACGACTCGCAGTATATA
>VCRD01003031.1:4246-53210 GCA_006783055.1 Trinorchestia longiramus | reverse complement strand
CATACCGCCATTTGTTTTTTGTCAATCGCGACTGTACGGGTCGCCCCCATGTACGACTTGCCCCCACACTACCCTACGTATTCATATTTCCAATTGAATTAGTAACTGATGATGGTAAGTCATAGTCTTTACAACATCTATCATTACGTCTTAGGCCATACTTCACATGCAGAATACTTTTCAACAAAGGTAATTCCATCCTATTTTTAATTTATTTTTCACTATGTTCATAGAACTGAACACTCTTTCAACCTCAGCATTAGAGTTTGGCAGTAATAGTAAATTCATGGCACTGTTAGATAGTTCTTTAAAGGGATTCACACCAGAAGCATCTTGATACTGATTCACTTCTAACCACAATTTTTCAGTGTTTTCTAAATTTGTCCACCTGTTTAAATGAATGCTGTTATATTTGTACTCGACAGCAGCAACATTTTCTTCTGAATTGCACATTATTTCTAAGATTAGCTTAATTTGTTCCTCTATCGGTTTCAAAGTGTTTTCAACAGAAAAGTTAGATACTTGCTTCAAAATGTTTATGTTTTAGGTAATCTTTCTTTAATTTGTTGAAAGATATTCAACATAGACATTTTTGATCTATTCCTTATGATCATTTCATCATCTTGAGTTAGTTTTTTCTCAATTCTTAGTTCAGAAACTTTTCTCTCAAACCTGTAACCAAGATTTGGCTTAAGGTCTAAATATTCTTCTATATCAGATTGCAGAGGATCTACTCTGCTGGTTGGAAGTATCAATAACTGAGCAACAGATTTCACTAAATGAGAGAGATCTTCAAATACCTTATTTTTGTCCAGATTATTAGTCTCAAATACTTTCTTTACTTGCTGAACTTGAACTAGCACAGGATGTAGGAACAACAGGTATGTATAACAAATTTCTTTCATCTCTGTATGTATATCTCATACAATATTTGAGCGGTGTAGTATTTTTCTTTAGAACTGGCAATTCCAAAATGCGTTTTTAACTCAAGCTACTGGCGTAAAATCTTACCTACAGCTGTTTTAATTGAAAGCCACCTTGTTGAACAGTTATTCACAATTTTCAGAGGAGTCTGATTGTCATTGATGGCTTTATAAAGCTGACTGTACGACATTAAAACACTGTTGAAAGTTGCAGTTACAATATGCAATCACTGCACTCAATGTTGACACTTCTCAAACTGATACAAGACTCATTGCTTGGCGCGGCAAAACCAAAGCGGGTGAAAGTCGAACAAAGGACGACGCTGGGCATAAAACAAGTACTGAACGAGAACATAACGAGTATTGAACGAGCTCGCTCAGCCAAACTGTAAGTTATCCTAGATTAAAACAAGTTCGAATGAGAAATTTGTGCGGTTTATGATACAAATCCCTTTGATTTGTATCATAAACCGTAAAATGTTCATTTACTTGATACTGCCAAAATAATACATACTGCATTCATATGTATATGAAAATGCTAAAAAATACCAGATTATCTTTCATGGAACCAAATTTGGAGCCAGATAACAAGGCGTAGGAGCTAACCGTAACCAAAAGATGCCAGATCTGGCTCCAAAAATGTTAAATTGGCAACACTGGCTCCCACTCAAAATTTTCAGATAAACCTAGATTGAACATGAAAAACACCCAGATTCGTTAAAAAAACCTAGAAGTCTTATTTTAATAAGAAAACACTAAAAGTTAACTTACATGAGTTAAAACGATGATGGTAAGGCTGATCTTATTCTTGTTCCTTCTACCAATTCTCTTCTGCAGCGTAAATATCGACTTTAAGATGACTTTTCTGTTGTGCAAGGCGCTTTTCATTACGCTGGTGACATACTCCGTTGATGAAATCTCATACTAATTCCGGTTTAGGTTTCCAATCGCGACAGGTTTTTTCCTCCTTGACAATGCTTGTTTTGCGAACAACCTATCCCTAACAGAGTCTGTTTTCAGCGAGTTTGTTTCGATTTGACATGATTTACAAGTGAAAATATTCTTTATACTGATGTAGATGAGTGTGGCAGAACAGTTTGGTTGGTCATGAAATCAGAAAGTATTCCGAATTTTGAGTAGTCTAATCCGTCCTTGATCTTATGCAGAGTACCAGAAATCAGGTATAGATTTATTCGACACCGACACGTCTTTGAATTGTCGATAAAGCCTCCATTTGTTTTTCATGGTAAGTAATTCCTTCTTGAATGAGATAAGATGCTTTTGTTGCTTGCATTTTAACCCCTTTAGCAATATTGCGGTTATGAAAGGCTTCTTACACACTTGTATCAAATGATCAGTGTGAGCAAATGGCATATGATGCTGCTCGGTAATGAAAGCAGAGATCATCATTTCTGCCTTTGTCACCTCCTCGTTTTCTGTAAGCTTCGGTTTATTGACAAATGTATCTAACTTCGTTGTTGCTTTCGCAGATTTGTTTTTCTTGTGTATAGCAGTTTTACTATGCGATAGCAACATTGACTTATGTATATGCGTTTCTATTTTTGTATCACAGCATGTGCAGTAACTACAAAGCTTTTTACTTAGATCTTCTTGTCTTGGATCTTGCCACTCTTTCAAAATCTCGTCCTTTAACCATTGTTCTTTGAAAGATTGCTTCTATCACTTTTTAGACATCTTTTTTTCGAGGGCTAGCCATTTTGAATACTAGTGCGGCTGAAATATGAAAATTAAATATCAATAATAAATTTCTAGACATTCACTTTTGAAGAATGCACAATCTGGTTTACGATCAAAATGCACGTCACGTCACTGTAACGAGCCAAGCAACACAAGCTCACACAAGCCGGGAGAGCAAGTTCGTAAGATACTTGTTCGTTACTCGTTTTTACGGGCGAGAAACAGGTTGAACAGATTCTACCCCATCCGATAAGCGTAGTTTTGTATCTGATATGCTTTTGCATACGGTGATATGGTGTATCATACGGTGAACATATGATAGAAACAAAATTTCTTAACTGCATTATTCAATTTATTCCAGTTAATGATGAATTTACTGTCTGGAAATGCATGTCTACACATGGAAACCTTGCCCACTGATGACCTACCTTAATCTTAAGACCATTGGTTCAGAGTGGTCTGACGACGTAAGATTAGCTCCATAGAGTTTCAAACTGTGCACGTGATCTTCGTTTTACCCATGCCTAGCAAGATCAGGGATATTCAGCATCTTCGCTATATGTGAACATATGCTTACATAATAGCTACTTAGCGCTCCAGCACGTCACCGCCCTCGCACCCCCCGCCTTGGAAGATCCCCTACTTGGTCGTTGATATAAAGGGCCAAGTCCAACCAGCTACACTGTCGTTTGACGTCTCAGTATTATACATACTGTAAGGGGGCGCTACGCCCACAATCCCTTTTTATTTACTACGACGTTTACGGGATTCGAACACTCGTACCTACCACCATAGGGTAGGAGTGTTAACCACTGCACTATGAGGTAATGAGGGCTGAATTTACAGCCCGACTTAAAAAAAAACAGATTTACCGATATTTCAAAAATTAAACCTAGCAATCCAGGGGGGGTCGAAAAAACCCAGATATGGGTGGAAAAGCCCAGGAGTGGGAGCCCTGGTTTACAGCAGCGAAGATGCGATCATTTTAAGTGCAGCCGACGGGCGACACTGTCGACACATGCTCTTCTTTGGTTATAATATTACACTAGAAAATGAAGAAATATCCCTGATCGAATCTAATAAATCTAAAGAGACTCTACGTATAGGTTCTGAACAATACAGAAACTGGAGTTGTAGCCAAATACTGAGGTCTAAACTGAATCACATTCATGAATTTTGACTATAACGTGAAAAATAATTACTAGTTCACTCCAGTGATTTTGGAAGCTGGTGCTTTTCTCAGAGAGCAAAACTAACGTACAGACTCGGTCTTGGGAATAACCAGTTAAGACATAACCGGGTACCAGAACTCCTAAATCGGTTATTAACTGATTAACCGAAAACTTTCTGTACTGAAAGAAAACAACACATGACAGGTTAAAGAAAAAACCATGTAGTTATTTCATTTGTTCAATAAACTAAATTGATATCAAACTCAAAACTGATAACAAAACTGCCTGGGTTTTAGATGAAAGAACAAATATGACAGTACCAAATTGTCCATTGCATCAGAATGCAAAATGATTTTCAGATCTCAAGAAGTATTTATTGATCCTTTTTGTTGAAATAATCTCTCAGGAAGCACAATGAGTCTAATGGTTTTTCAGTCATGCTTGCCCTAATTTTTGTTACAAATTGATTAGCAATAGAGAATGCTCTTTCGGCTTGTACACTATGTAGTTGCTTGCACTGACATCAAAAAGTATACAGTTTACTTAATATTGTCTGTCTTAGGTGCCGTAGCTTCGAAAAATTTCAGTTCACTAGTTTTAATAGAAGTATCAAGTTTACTTTAGGTAGTAAGAATTTTCCGAGCACTGTTGTGTGCACTAAGAAAATCCTATTTATCTACGCTAGCGATACTATTCTGACTTGTCTGCGGCTTGTTTGAAAATTGTTCACATTCATGAGGTTTGTCTTGTATTCTCTTGAAAACACTGTCACATATTTTTTTGATGTTTACTTTTGAAGTAAATTTTATACAAGTAGTTTTGCGCAACAGTGGTGGATCATGAAGATAGAGTGCAAGTACAGCAGCTTCGCTTGGGCATCTATTAGCGATTCTCTGAAAAAGTCGCTGATGTAGTTGGAAAGCAAATATATTTTGCATGTTTTCTAACTTTGACAATAAAAACAGAATCGAAATTTCAGCTTTGAGCAAATTTGTTCCTTCAGAACATAATTATTTTAAAACTATATGCACAGGGTTCAGCGCATTACAAATGTATTCAAGAGTATGCCATTCAGTATCTGTAAGCATATCCGTAAAACCAACTATTTTTAGGGCCTTAGGGATAGATTTGTTTAATTTTAGGAATCTTTCCAGCATAGTAAGAAGACTACTACATCGAGTTTTATGATTTAGTAAAATCATTTCAATTCCATGTCCGCCGTTTACAAAGTCCTGTAGCTTTTTATTTTTTACGGGGGATTTACGCAAAAGCTTGCATCTGTTCCTCACCTTATCAATAGTAACTTTATAATGTCATTTAATTTCGAAAAATGTAACTTTATAATGTCATTTTTAATTTGTATCACTGACAAATTTTGTATATTCTCAGATAAACAATGCTCTTCGTCACTGTCATTCTCAACATCGATGTCTGAATTTTCAATCAAAACTATACATCACGTCACTAACAGCTAGGAGAATTGCGTGAGCAATGCACTGCTGGTGTAAGGGTTGAATTTCTGCTCCAAATTTAATCACCACAGAAGCACCATCTGCTGTACACCCTATGGGAGGGTTCAAATCCAATGCAAATTTTTCTAATTTATTAGAAATTATATTTATAAGTTTTGAACTGTTCACCGATCCATTTAATTTAACAATTCCTAAGGACCAATGCCTTGTTGTAATCATCGTTACAACTTTTTGCCCACATTTATTAATTAAGTCAAATTATACAAATCAAACTAATATAAACATGTTATTAAACCATTTAGTTTTCCAAATATCTATAATTTATTCAATATGCTTTCCATCACCGTCGATATCCTGCTGCAAACGTTTGGAGAATACTTGGTTTGCGGGATTTTTGCCTATTCTTCCTCAGCTCCTCAGCTTCTCCCTGGTGGATTTTACTAATTTTGATGTTCGAGCTGTTCGAGGGCGACCTTGCCCTGGCCTATTAGCTCCCTTGCCAGTCTCTTTGAATCTCTTAAGTGTTCTTCAAACCTGTATTCTGTTCATATTTAGTGATTTGGCAATAACCCTTGGTGACTTTCCTGACTTGTGCAACTGTACAATTGCTATCCTGCTATTTAGATCTTTAGCCATTATCTGGTAAAAAATATATGGTAAAAGTTTAGACTATATTTAAGCATGAATAGAATAGTTGTAACGATAAATATTGAACTTAGTCGTGTACATTATTCCTGCACATATTTATGTTGAGCTACCGTATGTTTTGAATCGACCTATATTCATCTAAAGTCAACGAGCATTGTAATCCTGATTTGATTTGATTGGTGAAATACGACTGACTCATTCATAGCGTAACTCTAAATTTGTTTTATTATATCGAGAAGTTTCATTTTTTCCTGCATTATCAGGGACTTTTTTCTTTTTTAGCTGACCAGAAGCCATAGATTATGAGCATTTGGGAGGCATCCTTAGATTTATAGTGTTAATAAAACCCACAAACGAACAGAATATATATCACTCGAAGTTATAAGGAGTCCCGTAAAGTGTAGAGAGGTACGCGGAGGAAAACTGGTCAAGACTAGGCGCTTCGAGATCACAACAGCCATCAGCGGCAGAGAAAACAATACCGACGCTCTGATTGTCTGAAACGCCAACGGGGCTATTCAGTTGTACTGTGTTATATTCAAACTCATAAAAAGTTCTAAGAAATGCCACTAAGATACTCGCGTTGTAGCCAATTAGTTGTGTCACGTAGGAGTTAAACTTATAAATAATGCTGCAGAATACCGCGAAAGATCGAAAATACCCGAGATATCAAACTTAACAGCTTTACAAAAAAAAACGAAACACTATGATCTCGAAACTTGAACCACTATATCATACGGGCTTACTGTATTATAAAAAATATGCTTTGCAACAGCTAATAATTTATTTTCCAGGCTAATATTTTATTTTCCCAATACAAAGAATTATTTATTTTCAATTTCTTGTTACGAAAAAATTGTTCGAATGTATGTACTTTTATTCAATCAGCATCTATCACATGCTTGAAAAAATTCATCACAGTGCTTTTAAATTATGAAAGAACATAATAAATCAAAGCTAATAAACATAATTTTGTTCCTGCATGTAGATAGTAACCACTTTACTCATATGTGAGTTCTTCTCCCAATGGCTGACAAGTTTGAATGGGCTGTTTTATGAAGTTTTTAAATTTTGATTCAACAAGTCCTGAAGTTCCTACTCAGGTTCTTGTTCCAGGAGAAGAGTCTCGTTAGAGCAGTGGCTGAAAGGAAATGAAGTGAAAACACCCTGCACTTGTGGGTGCACTAACCCAACCCACAATGTCTACGATATGGGTTCCCAGCCTGGGATATATGTACCCTTAGGGGTACATGTGCTTATCTAAACGCGTACATTTAATATCAGTTTATAGTTCCTAAAACCTAAAAGTTCTATTAAAAATTTGGTGTAATTTTATTTTTCTCCTCACCTTTCTGCCATAAAAATTCAGGGGTACATGCTCATCTGTCAAAATACTGAAGGAGTACAAGGTCAGAGAAAGGTTAGAACCCCTGTTCTACAACATGGTTGACTGATAAAACTCCAGAAAAGCAGTTCCTTGAAAAAATAATCCCTATAGCGCCCGAGTTTAAATAGAAAATAGAAACTATAATAGAATAAAAGCACCTCATCCAGATGACTAGATAGTACTGCCAAGATAAAAAGAATCAGACCCTTGGCTGATACAAGTATCGAACAGTACTTCATTAAAACTACACACTTTAATGCAAAGTAGTTCTTACAACAGACCGAATACACTACCTCAGATGCACCCAAATAATATGAATCACATAAAAATTAACCATTTCAACACCAGTAGCTTCAGTGACAAAATGGATACTATAAGAGTAGTGATGGTAACTGAACTTATAGATATTTTATGAGTCTCTGAAACACGATTTGCTTAAAGAATCTGAAGCCCACATTTTAATATTCCAGATTACTCATTTTAACGCTCCGATGGCAAGAAAAATAATTGAGGTAGCAGATCCTGCATTTTCGTCATAGATGTTCACACAACAGCACAAATTTAAAAACGAAAAAGTGCGTGAGGGCCAAAAAATCTTGTGGCTCAACGTACAGGTAAAGAAACGAAAGTCCTTCATTATCGGTATCCTTTACAGACACCCATCTGCACTGCTACCCTTACCTTTAGAGTTTGTTCAAAAAATATTTAGAATGATTTCAGATCCAGTCTGTAAAATACAGTTTTCAGAAACTGAGAATGACTCTTCAGTGTTTAGGTAACCATTTCATTTAAAGCAGCAAATAATTTAAAATACATAAAATAACATGGTTAAGAAAAATGATTCCAAAGTCGAAAATTCTCATCTGACTATCTACCGTTGAACAACAACAGTGACACCGAAAGTCAGGGCAGCAACCTACCGTCGAGCTATTTTTGCACGAGAAGACAAAATCAGTTGAAGGAAACGTTTCCGACAAGTACTCACAAGAGAAATTCAGAAGTTTATGTTTTAGGAGCTGAAGCTTATCGATGACGCGTGAGATACGCATACGGTGCTGTTCTGAGGTACAGAAAGGCGCCTGTGTACCTAAGCGCAAGGTTATGTAATCACTCGAATGTTCGAAGAACGACGACACCTGTACTCATCTTCTTATAAATATTTAAAATGGGAAGTAAACAGTATAATTTAGCGCACTCCGCTTCTTAGGGTTTACGCTTGCACATGCGCGCGAGCTTTCGGTGTCATGTGACTTGATTCCATATTTGACTCTCGTTCTTGAAAAATCCCTAATTTCGAGAGCCCCCTTTCATGAACTTTTTTATATGGGTTTGTCTCATTAGTAGGATGAATTTCCTGCTTCTCCATCACCAGCTTGGTCGACTGGTATCACCAGCTTGGTCGACTGGTGAGCGAATCTGCTTTCGAGCGGGAAGACCCGGGTTCGAATCCCGCTGCCGACATGGTTGACGCGGCTAGAAATACGGCATAGGACTTGGGTAAACAACCGAATAATTATCGAAGTAATTATCCGACCCAAGAATGGACCAGAAGGTTCGTTCCTATAACCTCATTCTATTCTATCCTCATTCTATTCTATTCTATTCTATTCTAATACTAAGAATGACCGTCGTGTGTTTATATATTTATCTATTTATAAATCTATTTATTTATTCATATATTTATTTATTTATATGTTTCGTGTCACTTTAAAAAAAATTAGAGAGAACCAGAGCCTTACATATATACTCGAGTCCGTATCGTGGATACCGAGTTTGGCGGGGTATTGCCCTATGATTCGGGTACATTGGTACACGAATATGACACGAATTGCAGAGTCAATTGCAGCAGTAGAAAACTAAGTGTCTTAGTTTTCACTAGAAATGTTGTTATTAAAGAAATACTCAATTAAAACGTTTGTCCTTTGTATGTATATATATTTAGTCATTATATATATATATATATATATATATATATATATATATATATATATATATATATATATATATATATACATATATATATATACTAAATATATTGCATTTCGTTATTATATGTAATTTCATTTAATATCTTTCCAACAGTATTTGCCATCATTTTTGATGGCACGGGTATTATCACAAAATCTCTGCCGTCATTTTTGACGGCTGGGTACACTAGTCATTTATAAATTTCAGAGCTCTGGATTTTGACGGTCACTTCTTCACATAAACACCCGTCTTTGCAGTCCGTCACTTCTTAGTAGTGCACGTTTCTCAAGTCCATGCATTATACTACGAACGACCAGATTTTTTCCGAATATAAGATTTTTCAGCGATTTTTGGTTTTCTATTGGCATCAATAATACTATGTATATGAAGTCTGAAGTTAAAATACCTTTAAAAAATTAAAAAGACAATCTAGGTTTACGGACTTATGGAACCTCTTGATGAAAATGATTAGGTCCATCTATATAAGATTCTGCTTGTTCCATCCTCAGTTACTTAGTCCGTCCGTTACGCTTTCGTCGAGTTTGCAGTATCATAGCTACCGAATTCCTCAGTGTAACATTAAAAGATGGCATTTCCATGCATTGATATGTTTGATATTTTATATAAGCTTCTCCTAATTTTTAAGACATATTTAAACAGAGATCCGTATCTTACACACAAATCTGTCGTAAGTCTCGATAGCATCAGTGACTTTTCTTGATGTTCAAGTAATACTTGCGCCGATTATAGCCTTAGAATGGAATGAATAATTGGAAGCTTCTCGCGATAGAATGAAAAAGAATGAGAAATATTTCTCATCCTGTGGAATTTCCACGGGCCCTGTTAGTATTGTATAATAGTCCTAGGCAGTTGACAGTGTGGGATTTGTTCAAGGAAATCATTTTGGAGTTGCTGCATGCTTTTGTTGGAAAACTGTCGCTCTTACCGGGCGAGGATCGCACCACAGATTTGACAGCTGTGGAACTGAGGTACATTAGTTTCCCCGACGTAATCTTTCTTCAAAGTTTCTTCATGGATATTATGTAGAGCACACAAATTGATGACGGGACTTTCAAGGAAATTGTCGGAGAAGAATTTCTTGAAATTATTAAACGTAGAATTATACATCAGAGCTCCTAACAGTTCAACCATTTCAAGAAGGGGGTAAACATTAACGTTGCTTTTACTTCTTTACACCCAAATTTACATTTTTCCCTCCATTCGCAGGATCTGAGTTTCTATCGGCGGCTTCTCTATGTAATTAAATTTCTACATCAATCAATAACTGTACCATGGCCTGAAGATAAAGATCTGCAACATCATCAATGCTGTGAGTAGCTTAATCTTTGATACTATAAGCATTGTACATTAACTTCGTTTTCAACCCTCGTCTTACATTCGCAAGACGAGAAAAGAAGCCTTTGGAAGGTAGCGACGTGACTTCATGATCTATGATTTCGTTTTTTCTTTACGAGAAATCGTTCGATTTGATCTTACAATCCCTTGACTGTCTCAGTAAAGTCTTTTTGCATGATCATCAGGTGCTTCTTACGAAGAAAGACGACTGTGATGCATAACAATGTCCCAAGAAAAGTTAATCAAAATATTGTTTTGGTCCATAGAATACCATTGCATGCATTAAATAGATATGACTGATAGATGTATGCAATAACGAACAAAACATTGGTTCTTGAAGGTGTTCTTGACCTCAGATACCGACTGCTCAATAAATCTGTCATTTCTGGGGTTCAAAACAGCATCAATAGTAAAGATCTTCTAGACCGAAAAATTTTTCAGTGGACGAGATATTCTTAAGATGTGTGAGGACTTTTTTGCATTTCTCCAATCTTCTGGTCTTCATGTGTCCTGTCAGCAGGTGTCTTCGTGTCCCAGTGTAAAATTTCATGTTCAAATCACCATTTACTGCTGTTCTGATTGTTTTGTTCGACACATCAAGTTCAAAAGCCAGTTGTCTCATGGATTTGGTTGGATCCTTTGATATTTTGGAACGAAGGGTGTGCATGAAATATTTATTGCGTTTTATGTTCACTCCACCGTTACCAAATTTTCTCTGGATTCTTTTGTTCATAGTAATTCTCTTCTTCGTGCTATAAATAGTTCGTAAGGTTGCTCTAACTATGCTTGAAATTACCTTTGGGGCAACGTCTGCGGCGAGCATACCAGATAGCCTTTAGCGTTTACTCTCCAGCACATTCATGTTAAACAAAATTCCCTGAAAAACTATGGGCAATTGTTAGGTATTAATGCAGTGTTAAATTGCATTAGGTTTCAAATAATTTGGTTAAATGGTTAATGAGTAAACCAAGTGAAACTTTTGCTGCAAGTTTTACTTCCCCACCCTGTAGGTCTCGATGAGTTGCCACCGCAAAGTCTTTTGTTCTAGGGAGATGAGCTCGAGCTGATGGAGATGCCTTTCCTAGCTGAGATTACGGGATGCAGGAATCATTTTCGTTTTCAGTGAGCGATTACAGCTTAATCTTCCTTATCCCGATTATGATCGCACAATTCAGAGCAAAATGTGCAAGCACGAGTAATTCTCGTCATACAAAAATAATGACAGCATTTTCCCAATAGGTTAAGCTATTAAAGGTACCTGTCGTAGCTGAGTTTACAGAGTTTAGGAATTATTTTTGTTGCTTTTAGCTGAATTCCCTCCACTTTGTTATTGCTTCATTGTAGGGTAAGAGACCAGAATTACACAGCATAGTCCAGATGTGGCTGAACTAGCACTTTCCTAAGCGATAATACTTGTATTTTGTTCTTTGAATACGAAGACTTCTCCAACAGCTTGAACCTACATACCCCTAGAACAAACAAGACTGCTAAGAAAACTCATTGAGACCTATAAATATTTAAACGGCTCCTACGATGTTACCCTGACAGGGCTTTCCAACAGACAATTGCATGCAAACCAGAAATAATTACTACGAACTAATGAAAAAGATCGAGACATCCTAGGCTTTAAACATCTTTCGAGTTAAAATTGCCAGAATGTGGGATCAGCTGCCCTAAAATATAGTTGCTACTGGCATTGTGAACATATTCAAAAATCGTTTTAACATATATTGGATAGGAAACTCCTAGTATTATAAAGTCAATATTCAAGGTATAACCAGAACTTATGTATTTGTTAGGCATATTTGTTCATTTCCTGGTGTAATATCATAGTCAACGAAGAGTACTCGTCACTTGTCAGGTGCGCCTATATCATCTTGGGTGTTATATAAGGGTTGCCGGGCACAGTAAACACCTCCACATCTCCAACGTCCTCGCAGCTGTTGCCTACACTCGGCCAATCGCTCTTCACTTACAGGTATTTCAACTCAAGTTTACAGGTCTTAAAGTTACAATTTTACGTACTCATAAACGGTACATTATTTTTTAGAAGTATTTCCTCAAATGATGGGGCTCCTTCTTACAATAAAAAATTACACTTACTGCAGTTATGAACTATGTGATTCTAAGCTAGGAAAGAGTTAAAAAATGGTAGTATTTGATGCCCTTTTAGCGAAATACATACGAGTACTTTACGACAAAATAAACTTGATGATTTCAAACGTACGCGTTAGAGCATGTGCCATGTATGACACAAGATTTTAAGGGGGTATTGGGTTTTGTGTGAGATCTGCACATCATGCACTAAATTATAAATTGAGCTCACTTCTTCACTTCTCTGAACCGATCTGAAGCTGTGTGCAAGCGAAACGCATTTCTTTAACGAGTGCTTAGTTACAGCTTCATCAACTTTTCAAATTTTAAATGTATTGACAATTTTTTCCTTAATTTAACGAATGCACGAAACAGTAACATGCAACGTAACACCTTGGCGCTCTTGCAGTAATTTGCTTCACACCTACAAAATTATTCAGTTATGTTATCACCTCCACCCAAACTCCTCAATATTTCTGTAGATTAGAAGTTATTTTAGAATCCTGTGTTTATTCGTTTGCCCTAAGTTGTTCATTTGGAAACAATAATTTTCGGGTTTAACCAAGAACTAATTATTAAGTTTTTGTTCATACCCCGCCTCTCATTCTTTGGTCAATATTAAAAACTAGTTGTCTTATTGTTCACGTCACGACTTTCATTCATGCAGATCAAAATAAGGAACTAGTACTATTTTACATATTTTATTAACTCACCATTATTAACTGAATTATAAAAATCACCTAATGGCCCTCCAACTTCATTGTGTTACCGAAACATTTCAAAGTGAAAGTTACTTTCTCACTGGCATTCTAATATTGGTAGCGCATTTAAAAACTAATTATAAGGAATAATTTAGCAAAAATTATATCCTAGGAGGATTTTTAATTTTAATGTTATAAGCGTAAGCTTTATAAGATTGTATCATCATGATAATTTTTGTGAAGTTCATATACTTAATGAGTGCCTAATTAAAAATTTGAAAAAGCTACACCAAACAAAAGAGGAGCAGTTTGCTCGTTGGTAGGCATGTTTTCGAAAAAATGACATAGAATATAAAGCAAAAAAGTATCAATTTGAAAGAAATTCTTCGATGGAAGAAATTGTTTCCCTAAAATAAATATAACGATCGTATGATTGGTTGACAAGTACTTGTAGGTACGAACTTTCAATAAGTGTATACAGATTAATTTTTCCTACCACGATTATGATTAACAATTAGACTCAACTGAAAATACAGGCACGACTAATCCTCGTCATACAAGAAAATTGGCTGCCTTATTCCTCACAGATAAAGCTGTTAAAGATGCCTCTCATAGCTGAGATTAGAGAGTTTAGGAATTATTTCCTTAACTTTACGCTGAATTCTGTTCATTTTGTTAATGCTTCATCGTGAGGTGAGAGACCGGAGTTACACTGCATAGTCCTGTTGTTACTGGCACTTAATATAAACAATCAGTATTGAGCTACCTACTGTATTTTTTTCAATAAAGTTGTTAAAAAATGGCAAAAAGCATAGCTATAGGCACAAAGTTATTTATAACTTTAAAAATAGCCTGATGATTCACTTGGCAGTGATAAAATGCCATTTTTGTTGATAGGTAACATAAAATAGGTATATGGTAAGAAAATATCCAGTTACTATTAACAAGTCGGAGTCGGAGTCGGTCCTTCAAATATCCAGGAGTCGGAGTCGGATGTTCAGAGTCCCGACTCCCCAGCCCTGCTTTATAACGCGATAATATTATGTTTTTGATTACGAAGGCAGCTAAATCAAAGAAGACTGTGAGGAAGACTCATCTAGACCTATAAATATATGAACGGCATTAACGATGTTACCCTGAAAGGGCTATCCAACATGTACGACAACGTGCGAACCACAAACAACTGCTGAAAATTAATAAAAAACTTCAGGACAGCCTAGACCTTAAACTTCTTTTCAGTTAAAATTACCGGAATCTGAAGTCAGCTCCCCAAAAATATCGTGTCTGCTGGCATTGTAAACACATTTAAAAATTGTCTTTACAATTTTTGGATAATAAACTTCCAGTATTACAAAGTCCTGATTCAAGGTAAAACCAGAACATAGGCATCCTATTGAGTACGAGAACACGCTTATTGGCTTCTAATGATCGAGCAAATTTTATATTGCACGAGTTTTTAATAAGTATGTAACATGAACCCTTTAATTAATGTGACCAAAGAGTCATAGTCATTGTGTATCACAATGTTTAGAGTATAATTATGCAAATCAAGAGCCTTGAAACATTTTTTGGAGCACGTCTCTAGACATTAATAGGTATGACCAGTCATAGTTATAATTATTGTGACTGCGAGTAATGTAATGTTGTGTACAACGATTCAGATAATTATAAGGGTTATAATGATGTTTATATGATTATTGTGCATTGCAAGCCATCTTATTGTGTACTACAGGTCATATGACTTGCGTTGAGTATAAAACGATGTATATTAGAGTACCACGCATCACATAGTGTATTCTACGAGTCGTATATTTTCTGTGTGCCTTGAGTCATGTAACCATTACGTACGGAAAGTCTTATACTTATTATATACTGAGATATATGAGATCCAATGACACGATCTCCAAGAACTTCTGTTAAACTGTTCTTTACGCGAATATTTCTGTGGCATGGGGCTCCGTCTTGCATCCACAACACTCAGTCGAATCTATGCTCGTAACCTGTTTACAGCTTTGGAATAATTTCTTCATGGAACATGTCTAGGTATTTACCGCCATTCAAATTCCCTGCGTAGAAAATTGGTCTGATCCTGTCTGCGGACAAGATGGGGGCTCAAACAACTCACGCACTAACAAGAAGTGCACGTTACCAACTCGCCACGCGTTCCAACTCTATACGTCCCAGCGTACTACCGGCAAGATATCAGTACGCCAACAGCACGATGTCAAGACGTTCGCAAAGAAGAATCAACAACTTGCCTTTAATAGTCTTTTCTCCTGTTGGGTTCCTCGACGGTCCGTTACTCCCTCAGGCGCTCACTCCGAGTAAGACACAAGATAAAGATATTTAATGCCTGCTAGGAGATGAGAAATGTCTGAGGGTTGGGACTGAAGAGTGATTATAACGAGATCACTATAGGTCCATCATGATATGGGGATGTTTTCCATCGAACGGGACTGGTGAGTTAGAAATTATCGAAGGTAGGGTGAATGGTTACATATACAGGGAGATTCTTGAAAAAAATCTTCGGAAATTTACAGTTTCGTTGGGACATCGTCACGAATTTATGTTTCAAGAAGACAATGATCCCAAGCACACGTCAAACTAACTAAAAAATTGCTTAAAGATAATGAAATTGAGGTCCTCAGTTGGCCCGGTCAGTCTCCCGACCGAAATCGAATTGAGAATTTTTGGAAAACTTTGAAGATTAAAAACCACAAGCGGAATCCACAAAATATCAATTAATAAGAGGAGCTCTGCAAGGAAGAATGTGAAACAATACCCGTGTAGATCTTTTTAAAAAAAGTTGTACACAACTACAAAAAGCAATTAGAAGCAGTTGAGCGAAATAAAGGATTCGCCACAAAATACGAAACAAATGTATCTAATACTTTTATATACCGTTATTTTCGTTTTTGATCAATAAAAAAATTTCAACACTCATTTTTAAATTTTATTATACGAATAAAGATACTACATGAGATAATACTAACCAAAATCAGGCAAATTTGTGAACCCAAACTAAAGTTGTGACAAAAATGTGATTTATCCAATACTTTTGTATGTCACTGTATGTGCACTGCTGGTTATACATATTTATGCCGACCACGACTCGTATAACTACGGTGTACAGAGAGACATGTGATGATTGAGTATTGCAAGTCATGTAATAATTATGAATTGGGAATCGAATAATTATTACGTGCCGCAAGTTTTAATTGATGTGTACGTAAGAAACTTCAAGACATCTCAAGATCTAAATTTTTTCTCGTTAACACGTTAAGTGCGAAGTGACCCACCGGTGGGTCACTCAGGTTAGGTTCTGTAATTTTTTCAAAGCTTTCTAGTGACTGTATGTACAAAGTAAAGATTTGCACCGGCTAGGCAACCGCACTTAACGTGTTAAAATTGATGAAACTTGGAACCAGCTACCTGAAAACATAGTTTCAGCTGGCATTGTGAACACGTTCAACAATCGTCTGGACAAATATGGAACAGGGATCCCTAGTATTGTAACGCACTGATTCTATATCCCTAATTCCTGTGTATGATTGCGGCGCTTGTGCATGACTAAATGCTTGTACGTGAGCAACGTGGTTATACGTTATTGAAATGTCTTGTGTGATTGAAGTGTATATGTGATTGATGCTTTTAATTTAGACTGTATGGGATTTGGGTTACAACTGAAGAATGGACTAGACGGCTCATTCATGTGGCCATATTCTATTCTAAGAATATCAGGGCTATCGCTCGCTATCCATCAATCAAGTTGCTAAATGAGCTATTTCTATTCATAATAAGAGCATAATCAACATGAAAATTGACTTGGTCATTTCCACCAAGATTGCCAAATGAAAAACCCCACAGAGAAAAACTGTTTGTACAACATTTCTTTGTGATTTCTATTGCTCCTGCTCTTTCTTAAATTCTCTTACAGTTTAAATGCGTCTATTGTTTTATAAGTGTGTTTAATGACCAAAATATGTTTTTGGAAGTACGATAAAGTGATAGAAAAAGGCCTAGGTTATCTTTAAATAAGGTATTCATATTACACGGATTTTCACCCATTGCAGATAGGTAGGGAATAACGATGGACGGGGAACTATTGTATATTTTATACCTACAATTTCTTATGTTTCTGAAGTGAATTTAATTTTTGTATTCGTATGGTGTGCAAGTTGATACATTGAATGCTTGGTATAAAACGTCACTTCTCTCCGTACTGAAAAGTTTGTAAAATAACATCCAATAAGAATTCATTTGTGTTCTTCTAGCTCTCACACTAAATTAATTATAAAACTTGCAGATACATGAAAATATTTGTTTCCATTCGTATTACAGAAACTGCAATAAGCGAAAACGATGGTTTACGATTGGGCGAACGACAGCGACGACCGCCGTCGGCGTTGCGAGATCACCCTCGTGAAGGCGCCCATCTGTATTGGGCTCGTTACACATCATGCCCTGACCTTCGACTGGGGGGACAGATTCGTCACTTACGAGGGTTACAACGACAATGGTTACCTCATCCCCTCCTGGAATGAAGGCCCTCCTCGAAAAAGAAACGAGGAGACTTACTCACAGTGGTCGGCCAAAGTCCTAGCCAGAGGCAAAATTTGTTCCCCGCATGAAATAAATACACTAGCTAAGAATGTGTGGATCAATGGCAAACAGTACTTGACAACTTCAAGGAACTGTCACCACTGGGCATATTTTTTAAGCAAGGAACTCGACTTGCAGCATTGCTTTCCTCTTGAAACAATTTTTTGGCCGTTCGAACCCATATTTTTTCCGTTTAATGGTAGTGGAAAGGGAAAACGAAAATTAATAATAACATTTCATTTTTAAAATGAATACAAGGTTGGCTTTCAGCACGATCAATACGAGACTGGAAATTTCGTTAAAAAGTGACATTTTTCAAATCTGAAAACTGGTTCCACTATTTGTTCAGCTTTTTACCTATGAAATTAAACAGTGTACAGAATTTATATGAAATAAATAGATCAACGTGCGCCTTATTTAATGATGACAGTGCCTTATTTCGCGTTCGTATTCTGAAAAAAATTATTCTGAAAATGAAAGGTTATTGCAGTACTTCATATCGCGCTTGCTGTACGCTTAAAGTTGGTATATATTAGAGATGTACTGGATGTGGATTTTTCAACATCTGCAGATGCGGATTTTGAATTTCAATACCCGCGGATGCGGATACAGATATCTTGCCTTTTTTATATTGAGCTATGGAAAATGAGTTTCAGCCACAAATAATTAATGGAAATAGTTATAATGTCGGAAGGAATAATTTCTTCATCGATGCAACTAATGAATGAAGTAGTTTAGTAATTTAGTAAGCTCATAAATGAAATTATACAATGAACAAGCATTACACAAATAGCTTGAATTTAAAAGTAATAGTATTGAGTGGCTTCATCATCTTTGTTACCAGGATGCAAGACGAGAACCTAACTCAAATGCACCTCACGAACCTCTTTCCTCAGCCCCCACCCATGTACAAAAGTCTGCTACTTACTAATATTGAATCATTGTGGGTAATTATTGGCAAGTTGTGCTCCAAAAACAAAAGTTTCGATGCTCGCTCTGGAGCTAACCTGGATCTCTTATCATCATACATGATGCCGATTTCACTAAATATGCGCTCGCTGGCTACATTGCTGGAGGGACAGGCTAAATGTAGCAAGGGAAGGATGCGACTGAGCCTTCGTACGCCACCAAAGGACAGGATCTTCTGACATCTGCATGCGTTCCATTCTTCGATATTTGTCAATTATTGTGGTAGTTTCTTCGGAAATATCTGTTTGACAAAGTTCTTCAGTATTACATTACATGTTCCCTTGTGTTTCACCCAGCCTGTTCCTTGCACAAGAACATATTAGTTTTAAACTAAGCCCTATGCAACATACAAGAACTAAAAGAATTATTTATTAAATGCAGCATAAAGTTTAAGTGATTGGCTTTCAATTATTTATGAAATGAAAGGAAATTTAACTTTTTCTGCATGATTTCTGCATTGAATCGTGCGGATGCTGATCTGAAAAATCATGCAGACATCCAGAAATAAAAAATGTATTCCCTGAATACAAGCGAGATTCGCCACGTGATTTAGCAGCATCTATTCTCAATGCAAATGAAACATTAATAAATACCGTAATTTTAAATTATACTGAATTTCTCCCAGTCAATTAGCTTCTCTATAAGTGTTCTGGGAACAAATACAGGGTGGAGCAAAAGTCACTTCACCATTTTTAACATTTATTTCACGACAACTAATACAGCTATAAAAATTGGTTACATATGGAATGAACGAAAAAATCTTGAAATTTAATTATTTAAATATGAAATCCTCTAAACTTTGTCCATTATTATTTAAAAACAAGCATATTCTACGTGCAGTATTTTTCATGACTTTTCCGAAAATATCTGAAGTTATTTGATGCAGATAGTGGTGCGAATATACGTATTCGCATCCCTGGATATCCGCACTACTTCTAGTATATATGTCTCTTATTTGTTCCCACACGACTTATGAAGCTAATTGCCCGCGAAAAATTCAATATAATTTGAAATGACTATCTATTATTATTTCATTTACATTGAAAACGCATAGTGCTGAATCACGTGACGAATCTCACTTGTATTCTATGAAGTATCGCTCCCATGGTGTGTGGGTCGAATCATTGCTTGGATACCTCAAACTTTTGAGAAGATTACTCCTTTCCGATTTCTGAAAATTGCTCTTCTGGTATTGGTGCGGATTGTTTTTCTGGTGTCTCTGACATGTGAAAGCACCCACTCTGAAGTGTCCTAATTTGTGTTCTAGAACTTTTCTTCGGCTTGAGTTGTGTTTGTTGTGTTGCTACATTGGTAATTTCCTTCCAGTTTTTTACAGCAGTGTTGCTAATTTGTTCCTTTGCTCAGTTACTTTTGTGTTTCCTTACTTACAGCGTTTAATAACAGCTTCTCTTAATTATCTAAGTTACTAAGTGACGGTTTAAGTACAGTGGTACCTTGAGATACGAATTTAATCCGTTCCATGATCTCATTCGTAAGTCAAAATCGAATGCGTCATGTAAACTTGCATGAATCATACGAGGTTTCACCATGTTTTGCCATTCGTTTCTCATAAAAAAACATTTTTGTTACATAGAAAACTAAACAGAATGATCATTCCTATGTCAAATAATTTGCAAGTTACGGCATTCGTATGTCGAGGTATCACTGTACCTTCAAGTTTCAGTCTTAATTCAATGAAGTTAAGAATACTCATTAAATGAGAATATCTTTTCGAATTATATAATCTCTAAAATAAAATTATTTAATTTAAAGACATACCATAAACGCCTGTAGTAATTTTTCCTTATCACACCCTAGCGTAGACATGTGGTGCCTCTGGCCTGCCTTGGGCTTCTGATTAAAGCGTTGCGTAGCTGACACTAATTGAACCTGAGACTCGTCCTGGTGTCCATGCAAAATTAAATCCTTAATGGTGGGCAACCTCTAGAGACCCTATACAAAGAGCTTTAAATATTTGTGTTTCCGGTATTTCTGAAATAATGTAGTGAAATTAAAAGCAAATACCAAGGTAAAAAAATTAAGGGATTGAACAGGGACAAGAAATCTCCAAACAGAAAAATTTCGTAAGGTTTCTACACATTTCTCCATAGGAATAACGCCAGCAAATCTATTAATATTCAAGACAATAAATTTAGTTAGCTGTTTACATACCTATTTAGTTGCCTTAAGTTTTTTCTGCATCTCTGAAGAGATAAAGCAAGAGGAATTCAAGGAGATAAATCAAGGGAATTTTCTAGATCTCTAAGCTCATAAATTTAAAAGAGATGCTACATTTACGAAAATTCAATTTTGGAAACCTCCTTATCCTTACTTTTACAATATCTTCATGCATCATTTTCAGGTGTGTTTGTTACAGGTGACGAGAAGTGGATCCTTTACTATAACGTTATACGCAGCCAATCATCGATCAGTTCAGGACGAAAATTAGATCAACAACCAAGAGGTTCAATCAGTTCTGAAAAGACCACGTTGAGTATGGTACAATATTCAAGTAATTGTCCATTATGAACAGTTAAATAATAATAAAAAATTACTAGTAATCTCTATGATCAACTTTATTGTTTGAAAACAGCTTTAAATCAGAAACGATCCTCATTAGTGACCATAAAGGATGTCATCATCTACCACAATAATGCTCGTCCTGACACAGCTAGACTGACCAAAAAATCTCGTACAAGATTAGTTGAAAACTACTCGTATTCTTCATCCATAGTATTCTTCTGCATTTGCTCCTGATGATCCCTTGTTTCGTGGGCAACAGATTCATTTATTGAGTCCAAGGTTGACATTAAAAGAAGAGGTTGAAAACTAGTTGGATTTATATTTCCCTTCAAAACTTAATGAATTTTACAAACGTAGGACTCTCAGCTTGCTGGTAGATGGAATGATGTCTAACATGGTAAACAAAGGTTATGTGAACGAATGAATAATTCCATAATCATGAACTTTTCATTTTTAATATGAAACTTAGAGTTGAAAATTACTTTTATATTAATTTTATATAAGTATGTATACATATATGCTTGTATATATATATATATATATATATATATATATATATATATATATATATATATATATATATATATACACACAGGGTGTCTCAAAAAAATGTACTCACCCTTTAACCGTTGCTAACATGGTCTTCTTTGCGTTGCAGGTGTGAGGTTCGAACCTTTGCGAACATGATTCTTTAATCACATTTAATCATGTTCGCAAAGGTGAGGTTTTTTTGAGACACCCTGTATATAAAATTGGGTGGTGCTTTTTTCAAAAATTTAAATAGTTGCGGGGTTTTCAAATGTTCGTTCTGAGGTAAAAAAAAACTCTGTGAGAATTATTGAACTGATCAAACAATCATTCGAATAGTGTTGGCCAATTCAAATATATCTACAAAAGCCTCTAGCCTTTTAGATATATACGAAAATTACGCTGTTCAAATAATTGTACGACTGCTTTAATATCCGACAGTTATCTACCTCATGGTGGCTAGTCTGTGCAGTCTGTATGAGCTGCGTTGCCGTTCCGTTTCAGTAAGACCGAAGCATTAATTCATATTTTTGATTAAGATTCACCCATTGCTTATGTCGAGGATTTTTGCAACTCATTCTGTTTAGTAAATTTTTTTTATAACCCACCGGAGGTTTAAAAACACAGCCCTCCTAAATAAACTCCACGAATTGAGATCGGTTTAGCTCTCATCCAGAAATATACATGTATATCCTGCGGTGAAAAAAACACTGCATCTAAATTCTAAAGCGAAAGAAAATGATGTTTGAGGCCTCATAAAGGATTCATTATAGTATTATGCTCACACAAAACAAGAGATAAATCACACAGTTTCTCATACCAAATATATAGTATGGATTTAACGGGAATTTCAGCAAAAACTCGCCAAATATCATGGGGTCTAGCATTTTTTTGTAAGTTTTGATGGTTTCATGCACATTGGACTTAGCAACACTGGGCCAGGTTATTCCAAGCCAGGGTTGCCACAGATTTTTGTGAATAGTACGAAAATTCCAATTACACAATGTAACAAATTCAGTAAAAAGTACCAGATTTTACATTACCAAATAACAACTATTCTCTAATTAATACACATTTATACATTTCTCTAACGTACTCCGAAACTCATTATATGCTGGTTGGATATGCCAATTCTACATTATGCTGTTTTGATAACTTTATGGAATAGAACCTACATAATACCTGATGCAGCAATATAACTTCCCTTTCTTCAATGCGTACCTGCCTGGAAAAAAGAAGTTATACTGCAGCACCCTGTATAATTTTTATTATTACGTTGGTCAAGTATCTACTATCATTTTAGTGTCATTCTGATATGTTTTCACACAAACAAAAGTCGTGTCATACTATGAAGTTGAGTTTCTCGGTATATATTGATAATAAAATAAATATTCTATGACCTATCAGAAAGCAGTTCATTTTTCAGTATGCTGTTGCATAAGTTCTCTCTGGTCGTTAACATAATTAATTATTAAGATGACTTTCAGTACGTGCAATTAGTGTCGACAACTAGACTTTTCGAAATCAAAACAGCATTCAACATTTCTGTTTTCAACGGCGATCTGTTTTTTACTTTACTGTTGTTTAGCAGAGAAAATAGTTTCTGGCCTCACGCAAGAGAAGAAGACAATGCGATTAGACTCACCCTTAGTTTATTAATAATGGATAGCGAAGAACATCACCGTATGTTTCCTTTGAAACAGCATGCTAAAATTTCGCAGATTCTTCTTCATTGATGCGACCCATGGATTCTGAAGTCAGTTCTTGCTTATCGTTATTTTATTGTTCATACTCTTACATCAGTATATATTGGAAAATTTCAAGGCAAGAGGAATTAAACAGTATTGTTTCCCTGGATTAAGGGTATATGGATTAATTGCCTGAAGCAGTTCTAAGTTTTTAAATGGACAATTTGGCAAAACCTGTCGAACATTTGTTTCATTTATAGTACATAGAAGTTCAAGAAATTTCTTTGAAAATGCTTAAGCTCTTTATCAGAGCGTAATTTTCCTGACCTCGTTTCTACTTAATTAATTTCATACTGTTACTTGCTCCCGCCACAGCTGCTCTCACACCGCACAGTCGTGGAGTGCAGCAAAACAAAATTTGTTTCAGTAGAAACTTTGTGCGTTTAAAACCACTCTCTGCCATTCCACTTATCAAAACAGCAATTCCTATGTAAATCAACTTTTAACACGTTTCCTGCGATTGCTTAGCCGGTGCAAATCTGTACTTTGTACACATAGTCACTAAAAGACTTGGTAAAAATTACAGAACCTAACCTGAGTGACCCACCGGTGGGTCTCTTCGCAGGAAACGTGTTAAAAATGAAATATGATAGTAACAGCTTCTGACGAAGTCGTAATAAAAGTAATAAAAATAAGGATCCGTAAACAAAAAGTAACACTTATCGTAAGAATGTAACAACCCTGACACCTTTGGGTTACTCACGCAGTGCCAAGTGCCGACTGCCGATTGCTGATGACTGTAATAACAGTTTTGTCCTGGAAGGAGTGCAACAGCAATAGAATTTGATACCATTTCTACATATACTTTGGGTACTTCAAAAATATTTTGACGTATAAAACCACTTAGAATCGACGTATTGCTTAAAACCAGACTTGCATTAAAAGGTACGTAACAACTTTTCTAAAAGTCACTCTACTAGAAACTTTGTTGTTTACAGAGCTGAAAGTTAAACGTGTTGATGTTTTCTTCTACGAAAACATTAACACATTTAAGGCTATAAGATAAACTTATAGCCTAAAAGTTAAAAGAAAGACCGATAACCTGTACTACATACATACGTATTTTTTATTTTACATCAACCCCACAGCCTTGATTTATAGATAGAAATATTTTTGGGCTAACTGCTTAGTTCAGGGGTAGTTGTGTGCTGACAGAAACCGTTTTGTATAAATGCAATTTTGTGTGTCATAAACGATAGATTTTTCGTGATGGGGCATTAGTATTTTATGCTTGTGTTTTATTTAAAAGTTTGGTAACATTTTCAACATTTTTGAGCGAATTTTGGTGTCAAATGAAGTTCCAACTTAATTAAGTTCCATGACGCTGAGCAGTTCAGCCTGTGAAGAGAATGTAATATTGCATTCAATGTACTACAATTAGGAATGAAGAACTGTGATAGAAGTGGAAATTTGTTTTAAAAATAGGAATGAAAATGTATTTTAGAACACATTTCTGTGAAATTATTTATAAAATGTTGCTTTCTTTCTCACGACGAAATCGAATTAAAATACAACTAAAATAAACATAAGCGCATTGCGTATTTTAACAAACTTCTTCACATTCAATTGAACTGAGAATGAAACGGGTCTGCATTTCTGCAAGTTGAAACAATCAAGTTAGAGTGCTCTATCAATAACTGCAAATTATGAGTATGTTCACATTTAATAATTTTTAAAACGTACATAAGGCACCCCTATTGTTCTTCATTCATTAGGAAGACAGCTGATGCACTAGGTTGTTCTCTGGAATAAAATACAGAGGGTGAGCAAAGAGCTCTTATTTACAGCGATGTTTTCTAAGGTATGGCAGTTCAACGTCCTTTTAATGCATCACTTATTTGATTGATACTGAGTGTCCCTGAAGAATGTATACATCTCTCTCGAATATTAATGTCTTGTTTAATATTGAGCTGACGTCATTTCACTTAGTTTCATTAATTACGAAAAATTGTTCGTAAGCGTCTAAGGTAACTATGATATTACTAGTTCATCTTATTATGTAATAAGTCCATGATTAGGATAGTTAATTTTGAGATATCGGTTGACCATTATGTAGCTAACTTGATAATAATGAATTCTCTAGTGAGCAACTACATCCAGACGAGATAGCAAGATCGAGTGTTGCAACTGTTTGGAGAATTTTTTGCGGATGACTGCTGACCAAATTTATATCTACATCATACAATAATTTTAACAGAATTTGGTAGATTGAACACTGCGCTCCTAGTCATCGATGAGCTATCATGAGAGATGTCTGAGAGAATGTGTTTCGTAACTGAGTCATTGCCTTAGATCACGATGTTACATAGCCCAATATCGTCTGATTTGAAAACCTGCGATTTCTTCCTTTGGTGTCATCTGAAGTCTAAAATATTCGCCACACCACAAAGAATTCATGAAGGATGGCAAGAATTCAGAGAAGGAATTCAACACGAGTTTGGGCTTTTGAGTAACGACCGACCATTGCTTAGTACAGTAATGTGAAAAATGATCTCAAAACCACGAAAGCGTCAGCAAAATGAAAGACGTCATGCGAAATAGAAACTTTTTTAATATAAAGGTATTTTTGTGCAATTTTTTATTACCAATCTTTGTTTGAATATTTTCTGCATTTCACGAGACTAAGTGACCTAAAATCAGCTTGATGTTACAAGAGTTCCTGAAGTTCAAAACTGAGGTACACATTTTTCTGAGACATCTGGCAGCTTCCAGGTCCGTCAAGACAAGACCTATTAACAGTGGAGCTGAACACCTTCAAGCTTACTGTTGATCAAACTGTAGTGGCTTAGTCACCCCTCAACGCAACACAGTCTTCTCGTATTTTCACCAGCAACTAGTGGCTAAGTCACCCCTCAATGCAAATCTCCATGTACATCATTTCTAATTTAGTTACCGCTAGATTCCAATCTAGTCCACCAAAGTGTTCAGTAATTGTAAGCCGTACCCATGTAACTTTCGTCAATTAATGTTCCAACTTCTACTCGGTGTTTCAACCTTATACACTTGAGTAGGAGCTTGTGTAAGACCGCGACCGTAGCAGGCTATAACTGGAGATCACAAGCCCTAACCGACTCACAGGGCGTCTACCTCGAGTAGACGTAAGGCAAGATCTCTAAACAGTTGCCTTAACGGAACCAAAGACGGCGTTGGTAGCACTCCAAAGGTCTTACAAAACCATAGCGTTGTGGGATGCGTGGGTCTGAAGATGAATCATTATTTTGAACTCGATGACCACCTGAAAAAACTAAAATATTTCAATTTTATCATTTCCATTACCAAATTTTAGTAATTGTAATTTGATGAATACTTCACATAAGATCAAATGTGGCAGTTATTTTGAACTTCAATGCGCATTTTTTTTGGGCGAGTGAGCCTAAAAGAACACAGTGAAAATAGATGTATTGATCTTTTGCTCGTATAATAAGTCTCGGAACGAAAACGACTGATCGACTGTGTTTGAAGTTTAATTTCTTATTCTAATAACTTGCAGTTGATCTAGAATGTATACAGTTTGCTATAATAGTGTTTTTTATACATGTACAATTATTCCAATACAAGTATATAATTTTTCAGAGCCCGTCAATCAGTGCCTCATCAGCAGAGCAAATTGACCGTTCATCAAGCTTCTTGGAAATAAGGCATCGTACAACTATGGCTCTCAAGTTTGCTGAAAAAAATCGTTCTGTTGGTCCACCAACTATGATGAACGAAAGTGAAACTGTGAAATCAAACTCATGATACGCGATATCAACGGCAGCATTGCCGAGCACTGGGCCCTTTACTTCGATTGGAAAGATTTTGCAGCGACGTATGAGGCCAACGATGAAAACGGTTACCTCATTCCTACCTGGAATCGTGGCGAGCCTGCAGCCCTTCCTACTCCTGGACAGTCTCTCAGCGTTTCGAAGGAAGGTGTTCCCCCCGGGATATTAATTTTCATGCTCGAAATATGAGTCTGAATGGCCAACTTTACCTGTTGACTGAACAGTTGCGCTAATAAATTTGGTTTCAAAATCAGCGGGGCTCTTGAACGTTTCCTACCCGACGACTTGAAAAGCCTCATTGATTTTGGATACTGCATTAACAATTTTACCAATTGTTTCTCTCTAGCTGAATCTTTAATAGCCGGGTCCACAAGCGTTTCTAACTCGGGATACTCTAGAAATGCGGTGCCGACCGGCTCCCGAGTCGTGAGTTCTTCATTAAAGGCATTTACTTTCATTGATGACTGCCTGGCAGATCCATCTTCAGATGCTGACTCGTCCAGAGAAAGATCTAACGCCAGAAACTCCAGAATGATGGTGGCGTCGGCCTCTCGAGTAGCGGCAAGATCGTTCGACGACAACGAAAATAAGGAAGAAGATTCTTCCTAACAAACGGCCGTGGCCGTCGGTGGGGCTGTCATGTTCGCTGGTTTTACGGTTGGGGCTCTGTTGAAAAGTCTTTCTGACGACAGTGAAAAAACGTTTAAAAAATCTCATGGAAATAATAGAAGTTTTTTTGAGTGTGCGGTTTTAGTTCAAGGCAGATACATGAAGAATGATTTTTGAATAAAAAGATCCCATTATCTACTGCCCCGTGAGCCACGGTATGAGACCTGTGGTGTTATTGCGTATTGTGCACGTATACACAACCCAGTAAATATATTCACATGTAAGCGAACAATATCTTAGCAATTAATTTAAAATCACATAAAAATTTTAAATTTTACAAATCTGCAATTCCTGCTGATCCGGAGTGACTTTCATATTAGAATCTGAATAATAATATTGACACAACTACACGCTCAAACACTGCAATAGTTACATCTTATTTATTATTAACAAGTAGCTTTGCTAGAACATCTCAGCCGTCACTGAGAGCGTTGACGTCTCTTTTCATAACTAAATGCTTGAGACAAATTAAGAATAGAAATGAATTGGTATCCATGGACTAATGTAAACATTGGTGACCAACAATATCTAACAGGAAAATTAAATTTGTAACTCGGTGCTGGCGAGGATGATCTTGCAACCTTTATTCAGATCTGAGCACAAGTCCTTTATTCTTGCCAAGTAAAGATAAAGATGTGAGCCTGTACATCTCCATGCACTCGTCTATACTCAGGGCATGTGATGCTGAAGTGAAACTTTGTTCACAATTATAGGGCTGACCTGTATGTACTCAGCGTGATGACGTACCTATTTCATACATTCCTTTTCCTAAGGTCGGCCGACCAATTAAGAACCATTATTGAACCCAATTAACAAAATGTAATATTAAAGCAATTGATTCACGTAAAGAGTATCTTGTCGTGTACACTCGAATCATTTACTTCTTGCATAAAAATCTCAAGAAAATAACTTATATCGTAGACTTGAAAATAACATTAGAGACAAGCAGGATTTTCATAAACGAGTTTTTATTCCAATAATTATTGGAATAAAAACTCGTTTATGAAAATCCTGCTTGTCTCTAATGTTATTTTCAAGTCTACGATATAAGTTATTTTCTTATTTGTTTTTTTTTTACGAAAAATCGATTTTTAAAAAAATCTGTAGCAAAAAATCTTGACCTGATTGAGCAAACCCAAGGTCATTTTCGGACTCAGAGCATCAAAATTAGTCTAATTCAACTGGAAAACCCTGGACGATTTTCAAAAAATATTTTTTTGTTACCCAGTGTAATTTATCAACATTTTATTAGACCACTCTGTTAATAAACGCTTTACCTAACAATTCATTGCAATAATTTTGTTCTTTTTTATCAGGAATTTATCAGGTTTCTCTTGTTTGAATTTTTTTATGAGTGAGGAATTTATCAGGTTTCTCTTGTTTGAATTTTTTTCTGAGTATTGCGTATGTTTTTCCAGCTATTTGATTAATGAATAAATTAATTAACTAATTAGTTAATCAGTAAGTTAGTGAAACTGTTGATCAAAAAATTACCTTCATTTGTTGAAGTTGTTACTCAGAAGTGATGGGGACAGTAATTATATTTATCAAGAAATAAATACACAAAGTCTTTCATTATATAGTAATAGAAATTCTATAGTAATAGAAATTGTATTATATTATATAGTAATAGAAATTCTACGGTTTAAAAGACCTAAAATCAAGGGTATGTGAAATTAAATATATTTTTTCGTTCCACGTACAAATTATTGCCGAGTATTATTGTCTTTTAAATGAATATTTTTCATGAATATATACAAAACTTTTAATATGTATCTTATCTAACGCGTGATTTCAGTTAAATAGTTTTTCTTCTGTATTAGGTTGGAAGAAATGGGATGGACACACACACACACACACACACACACACACACAGACATACAGATAAAGAGAGATAGAGATACATTGTGTCTCATTTGAACACATATATTAGGAAAATATTCTCTGAGTGGGACTAATGGGTAGACCGAATTGTCCTACCAAAATATAAAACAAAACGTTCGCTATTCGAGTTCTTATTCTTGCTCTTTTAACTTCGATAATCGAAGAAACGCTTTTGCCGTCCCATGTAACCCCAAGTGTCTTATTCCTCATATACCGTTATGGTTAATTATTTATTTTAATGAACACACATTTATTTTAATGAACACAGCGCTCCCCTGTATGATATTAAAATTATTTACGTCGTTCAGTTTCAATTGAAAAGTGTTTGGTATTTAGATTTTCAGTTCCTGAGTCGTGCTGCATTGAATAGAACTGGTAAGCTACCGAAATCAATTGAAAACATAGACGTTGTCTTCAGAAATAATCGTGAGTTACCAACAATAGATACTTGTGTATAGAATAATTAATGAGAACCGTTTTCTGTCGTGATACATAAAGACGTTTCCGAAACTCCAAAGGCCGATTTACTGCATTTATTTGATCGTAATGATGACAACGCACTGGTATAGACGGTGGGCCAAAAAACTGCATATACTCGTTAAATTGGAATAACTTATTTTCTGTTCATCAGAGGAAATAAATACAATCACCATCGAAAAGCTGAAAAAATAAGAATTTATTGACCTACGCCACAAATTTTTAACCTTAGCACCTCTGGCTTCAATGCAGCGGGATAGCCGACGGAAGAAGTTTCAAAGATAATTTAGCGCAAGTTTTTGTGTGCTGTCAGCATGAGCAAGACTCCCTGTAGCCAACACATCCCAGCGTATGTAATAAAAGATAACGATAATGTCTACATAGAAGCAGTAATCTCTTATCAGTAGTGGAGGCACTATACATAACTATCATAAAGTGCTGCAATAGTTTTACTGGGGCAACACAGATACGTTATCTACGGTAACGTGACGAAATCGTGCGCAATTTGGACAACTTAGATCTTGTAATGTACCAAAATAAAACAAGTACTTAAATGTTTCATCACTTAAAGCACACATTAGAATTGATTCACTATAGGAACTTGATACGTAAATGATGTGTTAGAAGTTAAAAGGGTACAAGTCGTCAAAATCATATGAAGTGTAGCTTCGGGGAAAAGTTTTTAAATGGATTTAACTGTTTGTAGAAACAGGGTGCGTATAATTTATAAAATCTCAGTCCCAATGTAGTTTAAGTTATACTAAAATTATCAAGAAATGTTGCCGTAATTAGAAATTATTTCAAGAAATAGTGTCTGCTGATTTTTATGACCTTGGAAAACTTGGAACGGTCATTCATAATTATGGTTACCATTAAAATGGTTAGAGTGGATGATAATGGTTTGGTAACACCAACATGTTAATAATATTATTCTTAATATTATTAAAATTGAGAGACACAGTGATTATTATCATATATGTTGATATTAATACTTCAAAGACCCCAACATAAGTCACTTTATTCTATACTTTTTGTTTTCAAGGTTACCTTATGAGTGAACAACCACACGCTCAATTAGACGATCGCAATTTTTATCCTGGATACTGCCTTAATAACATCCTCAGGGGTAACGTAAAACACCGCATCACCTGCTAATAAAGTTCGTGTGGCATCTTGGTGATACATTAAATCATAAGTAAAAATATTAATAATCAAGGGGCTTATCACTGTCGCTTGAAGTACGCTGTCGTACACTGATCAAGTCAAGGACTTACAGAAATTATGTTCTAAATAGTGCATTCGTTGGCAAAAAAAAACATTTTATAAGATAATTTACAATTACCGAAAACCAATAACCATTGTATAGCGTAGAATGCATTGTGTAACTGAAGGAACAGATAAATAGTATGTATTTGTAATTATGAATATTTTGAAATGATGGCATCTGAGCTGATATGAGAAAAAAAGTGCTAAAGTTGTACGAAAACTATACAGAATATTGTAATGAGATTTCCATGAAAGATTATTGTCATCTAAACATCCAGGAAGATTTTAATGGGGAACTTTTTTAATAGTCTGCTAAAAGTGATCAATTTTTAGATAGGTGTATAATTTAAAAGTCTCAATGTCACTTGATTTGAACACCAGCATGACACGAGTTTGTTTGAAAATTCTGTGAGAAATGACGAGGAAAAATATCGATTTAAAAGCTAACTTGAAACTGGATTTGCTTAACCAGAATATATTCTAAAAGAAAAAGGCTTCCAGGTTGAAGTTCATTCATGTGTCATGCTCTGACGTACAACTAAAGCATATATATATATATACGAGTATATATGTATATAAATATACGAATATCTGACAGATAGTGGGTTGGTATAAGCTTGATTTAGTTGCTACGGGAGTTGCCAACATGAAGAGCGATTCGACAATTGGAGGACGGTCATTGACGAGTTTCTTCTATTGAACAAATAAATTTATTGAAGGATGCCAATATTTTAGCTATGGATAACGTGAGTGTTTTAACGAAGAGATGTTGTATTTTTCAAAGTAGGTTTCCCAGCGATTACATTAACGGTTGACCATGTTTTATTCAAATAATTTTTCCCTTGTGAAGTTCAGAGCAGTGAAAACATTCTTCACCGCTTCCTATGACGAAATTCAATGAGTTGTGATAAGCCTTCAACGATGCTTTGCTGATAATTAAATTTATTATTTATTATTTAAGTTATTTAATTTGCTTTTTTAGATATTACGTCTTTGGTATGCCGAGCAGCTGTGGGTGATGAGTGAACCACTGTGTCCTCAATTTAGGTAACTCTTCAATTTAGGAAGTGTACTATGATGTGTTCCTTATAGTACAATTGTGTACCATGAAGTGTACTTCATAGTATACTTGATACAACTTAGGAGAAAGAGTGATTAAAATTTCGTTAAATAATTTTACTAAAAATTTCTTCATACGGCAATTGCAGGATCAGAGAATGGATGACCTTTTGAGGAGCAGCACTTGACGAAAAACAGAATTCCCAATCTTGAATGGGGTTGTTGAAGATAAAATAAGCGGTGAATAGATCAGAGACGCTAAAATCTATCGTTCCCAAGTCACTGTTTCGTACTGAAGAATCGCATTGGATTTCGTCCATCAATTAAATCTTGATCAAAGAATTGTTTTTAGAAATGTGGTTCGGCTGATGAATGACAGGATAAAAATTACAACGAGGCAAAGGCTTTAAAAATGCATTCATAGAGTAATAATATACATCATAATGATAGTAATAAAACGATATGAATCCATTATGACAAGAAAAAAAAATCGTATCAATAATAAAAAAATCAAATTACTTTCCCAGCTTCGGTACATACTATAAATATTTGCATTTGAAAAAAATCGCAATTATTTACACGGTACCCTCCAAAAAAATGGGGAAACTTTGTTCAGCTTCTTTGTTGAAAGCAGACAACAGAAATTAACAGAAGACGTTGATAAAGTGATTTTTAGTTATCGAACGAAAGAACTCTGGAAAAATTACTTGGCATGTGTATCTTACTATGTAACGGCAGACACAAGTGATTTCTAGATATCACGTAGCGTGTGCATTGAGCCAAGCTGAGTCTTTTGCTTAACGAAATGATAACCGAATAAATCAATCACCAGACCAGTTTGAGTGCGTTGTATTTGAGGCAAGTTGACTGCAGCTGCAGGACCCTGAGAGCATGAAGTTAGACGGCTGCATTGCACAGGAGGCACAACACCTCATGTCATGTGGTCAGCAGCACGGCGAAGCAAGATGTTGGGGATAAATAGTCCAGAGAAGAATATATTTTTATTTATATATAAATTTAAAGACATCTCCATATCAGCAGGACTAGTATGCAGATATGGAGCCACACACACAAGTTGTGGAGTCACTCTGACAGATACGGAGTCACACACAGCAGTAGAGCCACTCACATCGAAACGATCATGAGTTATTTATGCAAGTTCTGCTGCAGTGATGTACTACAACACGACAGTGACAGTAGTATGTACAGTCAGTAACATGTGTAGACAGGACAATGTAGACACTACTATGTACAGACAATACAATGAACACACTGGTCAATGATTGACAGTAATAACAGCCGCAGTTAAATTTCTAAGATACCCACGTTATAGGAGTACAGAAACGTGCCTTAAAAGTAGATAAGGCACAACTTAGGCACGACTGATGTATAAACACTCATTAGTTCCAAATTGTGAATAAAATCCGCAATTTTCTTGTCGAGATGTTCTTTCATTTGTGAATAATAGACGCAGAATTGTAGCAACGAGAATGGTACCAGGTACTTGGCAAACGGATGAGAAAATCCACGAATATCGATTATGTTAATTATTTGTCAATCTGTCTAGTTATCATAAACGTCTGACTTGCTCAAGAAGTTTTCAGGTTGGGCTGGAAGACACAATTGGGCACAAAACACTTCTCGCCTACTGTGAAAAATTACTCCTGTATAGTTCCTGGAAGACGACTTGTTCCAGAAAAGGGTTCGTTTTCTGTTCTATTCACAATTTCTTTGTTATATGTAGGATTTATTACCATGATATTTCGAGTTGGTCGCACGCAACTAAGGCGATCACAAAAGTAGAACTTTGAAAACATTTGTTTCTTAAGTGGGACTGGAAGCAAGCGAAATGCCAGCTTATGTTGGCACAGCCCACTACAGCAAGCAAGGAGAGAAAGCGTAGGCATCTTAAAGAGGTTTACAGATTGAGTGAGAAGAAGGAAAAAACAGACAAGAATTCTCACAGAATTGGTTGGCTGCAGGATTCGGCGACTTTTTCAAGAGCAAGGCAGAAAAGAAGAACAAGGAATGATGAATTAATCCAGTCAACTTAATCCAATGTAGAATTGTTAATGTTTCTGATTTCGCTACGGTCGTGTGCAGTGGGGTTACCACCGAATAGCAATAATTTTTTGAGGCACACTAACGAGGAGAGACACTCATTTCTCCTTCAAGTGGAACTCAGGAATCCTACATATCTTTTTCAGAGCACGCAGTCTTTGTCAGAACAATCCCCTTCAAAGCACCCTGCTGGCGGCGAGAACTGATTCATGGTCACATAATAAGACATACAAACAGAATATTCACACATAATAACTTAATAATTCATGAAGCATATCTCTACTGCACCTAGTATCATAATTGGCGAGTACCCAACCCGAACAAATTCATAACACGTACAATGTACGTAGTTGCCGAGGTAGGTTTTTTCTCGTGACGTAATTTCTTTTAGTTTGTAGATTAGATACTTGTATCTAAGGGTCAAAGCATCAAACTTAATAACGTACTATGCAACATGAAATATAATATGCATCATGATTAGAATACAAACAACGCAATTATTATACATGTGTTCATAGAACAGAATATATTATAATAACACTCCTAATCCATCTTTCTAACAACAGTGAGCATTTTTTATGTCGCTAATATTACTTAATAGGAGGACATGTATACAGTAAACTGAAAATAGAGTGAACTGGTGATGTCTCCCTAGTTTTGATACTTGTTCATACATACTGTTTAATATCTACAAAATTGATGCAAGTTGACCTAAAACACCAATCAAATTTGGGTTTAATAATAGCATACTTACTGATAACTACAAGAGGAATAAAATATTTACGACTAAAAGACAACATGTTATTTAGAAAACCCTGCACATACGCGCCATTATCAAACCAGAATTATTAATCCGAGTCCCGACTGTTGTACCTTTGATCCCTGTTAGGTGTTTCTTCTTCACCGTCGCCAGTAAAGTTTCTAAGAAGAGCTCCAATCGCATAAGTGGCAAAAACTACAGCTCCTCCTACAGCCCTTAAGGTAGGAGTCGAATCTTGTTCGTAGCTTCGGGAACTTTTTTCATCGTCGGACCCTCTAGAAGCCACTCTTGATGCCGACGTTAAAGTGCCTCCACGTCCTGAGTTGGACGCCACAGCAGATGCCGTGAACGAAGTGTCGGTGCCAGAAGATAAGCCTTGCTGTTGTGAATATCCTTGGGATCCATCTAGAACGTCCGATGCTCTAAAAGCATTATTAGATATTTTAGAACTCCCCAATGCCATGGTACGGGAGTACCCGGAGTTGGCAGCTCTAGTGGATCCATGAAGTAAAGAGCTAAAGTTGGTCAGATTGTTGATGGAGTAGCCGAAGTTCATGATTTCTCTCAGGTCGGACGGCAGGTAAGTCTCAAGAGCTCCATCGATATCCAGGCCGATGGCATCGGCCAACGCGATGGCCCAGTGATGACAGTTTCTGTCGGTCAGTAGGTAGGTTTGGCCATTGAGGGACAGTTGGCGAGCGCTGGAGTTCACTTGCTGTGGGGAACACTCCAGACTGAAACGACGCGTCATTTTCCAAGTGTAAGACACGTCAGGGTAACCTCGATTCCAAGTAGGAATGAGGTAGCCGTCATCGTCATTCGCCTCGTAGGTAGCAGCTCTGTCCGTCCAGTCGAAGTAGAGAGCCCAATGCTCTGCCAAGCTGTCGCCGATCTGACGAACCATGAGCTTCACGATGCAGCCTCGTTGTCGTGTGTCCGAATCCGTTTTCCAGGGAAACGACCTCTTGCGTCCCTCCAGCAGAGAAGTGAACGCATCCATGGTTTGAATCTTGTAAGTACGTTTCTAAGGGTGATCAACTTTGGTGGCAACTGTGGACTATTTTCGCTGGTGATTGCGTAAATTTTCAACTCTGTAACGAGAAAAAAGTAAAAAATTTGGATCAAACAAGTCATGAAACACATTCATTCTCATTTTAGTTTTACTCTCATTCGCTGCAGCTAAGAACGAAGCCGACAATATCCTTTCATTGATTTGTTATCACATGAAATCTATTATTATATATACTAGATTTCAACATATTATTCATGAAAGTACAATTCAATTAGCTCACAAATCAATTTAAAAATGAGGCGAAAAACGTGCAAAATTTATAAATTTACATTAAAGATTTAAAGGAGCGAAAGCTCTACGATGTTACACTAATTTATTGATATCTTTCCATCATTAATACCGCCTAATCTGAACTATAGATTGACGAAGACTGAAGCATAGATTAAATTACCACCACGATCACGGTGTTTGCAGACGATCGAATTAATTAATTCACCCAAATTCGATAGCAATTTCGAAATATGAGATCGCGGTCTTATCCACAGGCTTTCCATACGTCCGGTACATTGAGATCTAGCGCGTGTTTCACCTGAAATTGTTAAGTAATAAATTGAAGAATTCGGAGATCATTTAAACTCGGCTTTAAGTTTGTATTTTGAATATGCAGTAAATTCTCAGCCTGGTGAACTACTAAAAAAGGTTATGTGCTTTACGGCAGTCTAAGTCCTGTAAATGCTAGTAGTACTATTTTAAACGAATTTGAACTCAACTTAAGCTGAAAATCATTTCAAGTTAAAATAGTCATCTCGATATTAATTTAAAGTTTACATGAGGTTAACAGGAAGTTAAAATGAAATTCATCTTAACTTACCTGCGTTAAATAAAATTAAGAATTGAGTTGTATGTAGTTCGCGAACAACCGACACTGCATACGCATTCAGTTACGAATAAAAACCCATTATAATTCGAGTATTAGATGCTCCTCAGAAGCAATGAAATGAAATGTCTCTTGACACAGAATTCTCGCAGTGACGAATTTGCGCATGCCATTTGTTGCATCTTATTCAAGATATCACAGAGCACTCAGACATCACACAGTATATGTAAATGTCACAACACAAATATGCCACACAGTATACAAACATATATGCAGACATACATATCAAAAAGTATACTTATCTTCGTCTACTCGAAAATCATACAGCATTCCCAGTCAGAGATAAAAATGAAGCACTGGAAGTTATATACTTTATATTTTTCCATTGCAATTCTTGGAATTGGTACACAATGAGTTACTTTAAGTAAAACACGAGTGAATTTAACCGCCGATACCACGAGCTCAAGAGCCACACTTCTCATTTAGTGTTTAATTTTAAGGAGAAGAATACAAATTTACCAGTTAGTTTTAATTATAATATCGATTTAACTTCACGTAAGCAGGCGGTGCAGACAGCTCCTAACCCAAACAAGTATTGGAGTATTCAAACTCATGACTTGATTACAGTTAATGTATACGAACTATGATCCTATGATCTGCTCGTACAAATCAATGCACCGTATAGCAATATATTATCTATAGTCTACACTTGTTCTTATAGATATCAATTCGTAATAAATATTCGTGACTTATCCACAGTGTCAGGCAAGTTCTATCACACGAATCGTGCAAAAGTTCAATCAGATAATCCTGCTGTATTTTTGTACAAGTCTTGTGAAGGGACCCTATAGAAACCTATGAAAAAAACATGCCCTAAATTGTAAGCATTGCTAGCGTATACAGCGGGGGGGAAACAAATATTCGTACATATTAAAATTCTTCATTTATTAGATTTCTATAAACAGAAATGGGATGTACCGATACTATATAGGCAAACACATGCATAAACTAAGAATATACAAAAAACGAATGAATTATAGTAAATGAGGAATTTATATACAATTATAAATACATATTTATAGGTGAAAAAAAGTAATCGTACAAAAAATTTCTCATTTTAAAAACACAAAATACTGTTTGGATAAGGTTTTTGATACAAGTACTTTCTCGTTTGTTTAAATAATTGTTATTAGTAGTCGCCTTGAGATGTCAAAATACTAGCTGGTTCATTCAACACTAAGACATCATACAGTATTGTCGTAATTACGGCGAAAGGTGAAGAACTCGCAAGTTTCGTGAAAACCTTAATTATTGAACAGTGGAAAGCTAGCAATAGCTACAGGAAAATATCAGAAAAGCTTCCAATTCCATTTCCTACTATTGCTTCATTTATTCAACTGTTGAAAACAAAATAAGATTTGGAGCACCATGCAAAATTTCCCCAAAATCCTTAAAAAAAATCAGACGAAAAATCGAAAATAACGCAATGATCACTAGAAAGGAGTTACAAGAAGATTTATTAGCTTCAGAGATTAGTGATACACTACGAACTATCAGCAATGAACTTCATAGTGATTAACTGAAGTCACGTTCTCTTAGAAAAATTCTGCTGTCGACTAAAAGACATAGAAATGCCCGTTAAAAATGTTTCTGAACATCAAAATAAACATGAAACATTCAAGGACAATGTTCTATGGACAGACGAATCGAAAATAGGATTGTTTGGACGAAATTCATGTTGCCATGATTGGAGAAGAGATGGTAGGTACAGTCTATGAGCCGAAGAACACAATTCCTATCGTGGCAACATCATGGTGTGGGGTGCCATTTTCTGCAAATGGCTCCGGCAATTTACATCCGATAGATGGTAAAATGAATGCAAAGATGTACCAGAATATTTTGAACAATAATTTACATGATTCCGTAGGAAAGCTTCAACTTTGTGAAGAGTGGGTTTTACAACAGGATAACGACCCTATGCACACGGCGAAGTCTACCCAAAAATGGGTTGTCAATCACAAGCTTAACTTTATAGAATGGCTAAGCCAGTCTCTAGACTTGAGCCCAATTGAAAATTTGTGGCCTTATTAGTAAATTAAAATTCATTCAAGAGCTCCAACGTGGATTCCAGATTTGAAAACAAATATGTAAAGAGGAATAGGGCAAAATTCCTAAAGAAACGTGTGAATCATTGATTAAGAACTACAGGAAAAGATAGATTGAAGTGAACTGAATAATGGTTATGCTACGAACTAGGAAATCGGAATTATCTAATATTTATGTTCTGTTCGAATACTTTTTTCAACCCTAAATATTTGTAGGGGTATAGAAATTATTTATTTACTATAATTCTTTCATTTTTTGCAAATTCTTAGTTTATGTATTTGTGTGCAAATATAGTATTGGTATATGCCATTTTTATTCATCTAAAATTTAAGCAATAAACAATTTTAACATGTATGAATATGTTTCCCCCACTGTACGTGCGTTAGTGGGGCAGGACCGTGCATGGTAGTACGCTTAAGTTTACAAGTTCATCAATTTGAGTTAATTAGTAAAGTCATTTATAAAATTTCTCATGAACAAAAATTAGTAAAAAAATCAGTCTCTCCTAATGAAGCAATCAAAAGTGTATTTTTATTCTCTAAATGAATGATGTGAGGAAAACTTAAAATGGTTGGGTGAAACAGGCATCCCTCAATTGATTTTTTTTAAACAAATTCAGAGAAAACGAACCTATCAGCTGCTGGCACTAGAACGTTATGCCACAATATAAGTAAACTTTAAATTTAAGTTCACTCTTAAGTTCATTACGTATGAGCTTCTTGTCCAAATATTTAAAGAAATATTTATTATTAAAAATTTCATTCGACACATACGTAAAAAAACTCCCTGAAGGTCAATCAGAAAACTACGCCACTATTTTACGTCACGTGCGACGGAAACAGATCTCAAGTAGACATTTCTACTGTACATACCTTAATTGACAATGAATTTTGGAATAAGAGGAAGTAACCTTGGGATTTTGAACAATTTTTAGAAAAACACGAGGATTTTTCGTGGTAAATTGAGTTGTCGTGAGGGAAGAAGATGAAATCTTGTAAAACTCAGTGTCAAGGCACACGGCGGACTGAATGACGTTGCTTACTGTTGGACGCTCGTTTATGCCTATCGTGGATCCCCAACAGTCGCACAGAGAACAAGTGTAAGATGAGCTCAGGACATTGTCCATAACAAAAATCATTGATTTCTTACACGAGATAAGACAAGATGACGCATTTCAAAAGTGTGACAATTTTAAGGTTCAAAGATATGACTTACTGGCCTGCATGCCAGTTTTAACTCTAACAACATAAACGTAGTTTGTAATAATAAATGATAGTATGTGATCAATATGCTGACAACAACGCTACGTGTCCAGGGTTCGAGTTTATTAAATTTGCCAAAATTTTCTTCATAGAATGTTACAAGGTGCGCTCAGACTTCAGACCCTTTTCCAACACCAACTAAACTTCCGAAGCGAGAGAACTGAGAAGCCTTTACGAATGAATACATTCTCTTTACATCGAAGGACGATTCAATTGAGGTTGTGAGGCAACACCAAGCAACATAATGTGGATATTTTAATTGCACATAAGACGAATTTTTTTTATTTCAATAGGTTAGATCACAAAAATTCAATACTCTATTCAGTAGTTCAATAGGTTCCTCTCCGTACAATGTACAGAGGAAAATGCCGTACATTGCACCGAGGGAAATGTGGTACATTGCACCGAGGGAAATGTGGTACATTGCACCGAGGGAAATGTGGTACACTGTACCGAGGGAAATGTGGTACACTGTACCGAGGGAAATGTGGTACACTGTACCGAGGGAAATGTGGTACACTGTACCGAGGGAAATGTGGTACACTGTACCGAGGGAAATGTGGTACACTGTACCGAGGGAAATGTGGTATATTGTACCGAGGGAAATCTGCCACAATGAAACAATGGAAATGAAGCGATGAACAAATAACAAGAACGAGAGTTTTCATTGTGTGGGTTTGAAAATTTTCGTAGGAAACGGAGTTTCAAGAAAACTAAGATTCTAGGTATCAAAGCGTCATGATAACCTAATTTTATTGCTAACCCTATTGCTCTTTCTAATCTAGATGAGAAAATAAACGTTTAACACGTTGGCTCCGAAGTGGTACGTATGTGTACCCCTTAGGTTAGGTTCTGTAATTTTTTCAGATCCTTCTAGTAACTATGCGTACAAAGTGAAGTTTTACACTGGGCAGGCAATCGGAGGCAACGTGTTAAGGCGAGAAACACCATGAAGTTTCCGTATCTTACATGTGGAACAACACACGTTACACTGCAATATCACGTCCAGCCGAATACTTAATTCTAACTTCATAAGCAGCTTTTGTATTTGCTTACGTCATGTTTAGATAAGTAAACTTACTCTGGAAAGAGAGAAAACACAACATTTTTTCCACATATTTTTCGCTTATCTTAACAAGAATTTGAAGCCGAGTTGACACAGACGAATAAATCTCTGCTTTGATCTCATAGTTTCCTGCAATGCATGAACAAGCACAAACCGAGATCGCGAATTTCCTGCGAGCATCTGCTTTGCATTCTGAATGCTCTGAAAACTGCGGTTTGTACGGAGAACTTCCGTGTTTTGATAGTCCTCTGAGGAGCAACTTAGAACTCACTCTCATCTGAGAACGCGCGCCCCGATGAGTTTTGGTCCGAGGATGTGTCTGGAGGAACAGCTAATAGACGTTTTAGGGGAGGTCCTAATTTTTTCCATTAATTTAAAGGATCCCCAGGGTTTTCAAATATTCGTTTTGAGGTAAAAAAACTGCGCCTGAATTACCAGAGCTATCAGATAATTATTCCAGCAGCACTGGCTAATTCATACATATATCTAATAAGCTGGAGGCTCGAGATGTATATTTGAATTACCTTATAGGTTTTCTACATTTTGTTTTCACAATCAACTTGAAGAAAACTCTTGTTGAAAATAGTGGAACAAAATTCTTCACGAAGAAATTTATAATTATTGTTGAATTTTTTCCATAGGTGCTTATTAGTTTTCGATGAATTATTTTCAACGTAGCTGTTTTAAAACGTTCTGATCCCGCCCTTCTCCCCTTGTTAGTCTTACGGATAGGCTCCCGTCAACTTTGCCTATTATTTTATAAAATGTAAACATCTTTTGACGTACGTCGCCAGATCGCTACACTGTCATGATGTACGTCATCAGATGGCTACACCAAGCGAAGAAATCATTGCCTAGAGAAAACAGTTTCTTTTCCATCTTTTCAGCCATTTTGGAGAAATTGTCTAATGATCTGTTGTTGTATATATATATATATATATATATATATATATATATATATATATATATATATATATATATATATATATATATATATATATATATATATATATATATATACTCGCATATTGAATATTTGACTATTCCTGAATACAAGACTATTTACTATTCATAAATACATGACGATTTGACTACTTTCCAATTTGTGACAATTTTTGAACATACCACTATATGACTAGTTTTGAATATTTGACTATAAGAATGTTTTTGAATGTTAAAAAATATGTTCATAATAAGGAATGTTGGATATTCTTAAATATTAGACTATTCGACTATTCTTAATTTTACTACAGATGCGGCCATTCAATGGCAACTAAAAATGATATAAAGCAAAATGACATTATATGTATATTTAAAAAAATAAATACATATTTATGGCTCTTACGCTATTTTGCATACAATAAAGCTAAAAATGTGACATTTTACTGTACCATGTATGATAATTGACTATACTTGATTCGACTATCTGTCTATTGTAGAATAGTTGAGTGTTATTCTACACTAGCGACTAAACATAAAACAGACTCCCACCTCCATCACTGCTCATTATGCGGTGTTGGAATGAATGCTTCGTTTTAAACCAGTGGTTCCCAATCTGTGGTACGCGTACCGCTAGTGGTACGCGTACCGCTAGTGGTACGCGTACCGCTAGTGGTACGCGTACCGCTAGTGGTACGTGAGGGCCTTCCAGGTGGTACGCGAATACTTTCGGGGTCATGAACAATTTTTATTTTGTTATATTTTACTTCACAAAATGTTTACTGCCTAACATAGGGTAATCTGGCAACGATTTGTAGTTAGCAAATCTTAGTTGATTTGCGTGTTCTACTTGTACAATTATGGAAATAAAGTGATATCTGATCGAATTTAGTTTTTCTGAAACCAGGTGGTACGCGGCGACTGTACGGGACCTCCAAGTGGTACTTGATCACAAAAAGTTTGGGGACCACTGTTCTAAACAGACACTCGAATACTCAACAAAAATAACCAAATGCTTGGCCAAAACAATAAAATAATAAACAACATAATATTCTGGTTGTAAGGAAAATTAACTGGAAGAAAATTGTGTAAAAAACTTTGAACTTAGAAACTCTACAATTTGCGTTGATTTATGGAATGATGAAAAATCAAAACCGTTGCTGATTTCTTATCGTATTTAACGTAAAGATGTTCACACAGCTGTACCTTGCACACAGTACATTGTATGGTGCATTAAAAACTAAAGTTTATTTTGAAATGGTAAGTAAGTTAGGGTTCAATTTATGAGGGAGCTCATGATTGAGAAATCTATAAAAGAAATTGGATTAACAAGGGGAGGTAAATGTTATTTCCTCGTCACATTTCTTGTGTGGTTTGCACAGCATGTAAAGACGCAGTCCCTCAAGATCTAGGCCATCAACAGCAAAATATTTGCTCCGATGTGATTGCAGTTCCTGGTACGAAACATTTGTTGTGGCTCCCCTCCATACGTTGTAATCAGAGCAAGAACACAAGAATATTATAAATGGTAAGATTATTTTAATATTAAAATATTAAAGCATATCAGAAGTTTAGCAGAACGAAACGTCACCTATCTTTTCGAAGAGAAGAAAATTAAACTAAAATTAAGGCGTACTGTATTCTAAGTACTTAAATCTACAACAGACTCACAATCTAGGCTACTGAAACTGCGTTGGGTTGCCAAGTGATTCCAAAAGAATGCCACGACTTTTAGACAGGCTGAGGAGGACATACACTGGCGCTTTCTAATGGAGAAAATCTAAGGAATGCTACGCATCCAATAAGGAGTTCTAAGTCACCAACGACAAAGTATTGTACAGCAATGATTTTTCCTTCTCTGGAGGCTACACTGTTCTTCTTGCCTACATTGTCCTTACTGCTTCACTGATAATGTTGCCTACACTCTAACTGCTGCCCACACTCTTACTGCTGCCCACACTCTTACTGCTGCCCACACTCTTACTGCTGCCCACGCTCTAACTGCCGCCCACACTGTAACTATTGCCTACACTTTAATTCAATGGTTCTCAAACTTTTTTGACTTTGGGTGCACTTATAAACAAGCAATAATTGAAGGCGCACTACGTACGAACATGCGACGAGTTATAATTAAGTCAGATTCCAGAGGAAAAACAACTCAATTAATAATACAGAACTCAACAAACAAGCTTATTTATTTCTGTGTTCATGAGAAACATAAGCTTGATGAGTCCTGGCAATTTCTTCAATGTTTAGGCTTGTGTTCGAGAGGCAAACTCTCATTTCCTCGTCAATGCATGTAAGAGTTCCTTCTTTTGCACTGAATTGTGGCAAGGGTGAAAAATCCTAGTTCACATAAATATGAGTTCAAAAATTGTAAGAAAACTGTCAGCAGTTTTTTTAGATATCGACACATATTCTTCTTTGATGGGAATCCAAAATCCTTCAAGAGATCATTCTTTGTGTTTAACCATCAATCCACGATCAGTGGACTTATCTGCCAGTTCTTATTCTTCTGCTAAAATCACTTGAAATTTCAACGAAGTGGTTTCAGTCCAGTCATACTGCGCAGTGTTGAGTGATGGAAAAGAAAAACTCGGTTTTTCTTCAAAAATTGTTTAACGATCAACTCTCATTGAAAGTGTTTCATTTTTGCAAGTTTTGCACGGACGGAAACATTTCCAGATTACCTTCGATAGCTATTTTTCAAATCTGTAGTTTTCTCTGAAACGCTTTTATTTTGTTAGTGGATGTAAGAATATTTTCCTCGTCCCCTTGCATGCAAGTTTTCAAAAGATTGAGATGCTGAAATCTATCTGCCAAATATTGTAACTTGACAATCCAAAATTTGCATTGAAGGAAGTTACAAAACATGTGATTGTTTCATTAACTCAAAGAACGCGAGAAGTTCTTGCCGTAACTTAAGTACACGGGTAAGTATGATACTTTTCCTTGTTGATAGCCACCTTACATCGGTGTCTAAAAGCAGCCGTCTGTGTTGAGAATCCAAATCGATGAAAAACTGTTCGAACAACCGCGATTTGACAGGTCTTGTTTTAATCAAGTTTACCATCTGAAGAACTTGATCTAAGACTTCTCTGTATTTCTTTCCTAATTTTCTTGTCATCAAGGCCTCTCTATGAAGAAAGAAGTGAGTTACAATAACATTCTCGTTTTGTATCTCAACAAAAGATGTAAGGCCCTTGATACAGCCTACCATGGAAGGAGCTCCATCTTTACAAATTCCTACACATAACTTCCATGATATCTGCCATTTATCAAGGTAGTTATTCAGAATGTTAAAAACATCCTCATCTTTTGTAGTCACTCTTAAATCTTTGCAAAAAAGGAACTGATTTACTATTCGATCTTTATTAATGAAATGAATAAATGCTAGAAATTGTGCCTTGCTGGTAATGTTTGTTGACTCGTCAACTTGCAGTGCGAAATCTGAACACTGGAGTTTATTACCAAACACATTTTTTTCAATATCAGAAGACATTTTTAAAATACGCCTGTAAACTGTATCGTTTGATGGAATAGAATAGAATAGAATAGAATGAGACGATAGGAACGAGCCTTTTGGTCCATTCTTGGGTCGGTACCCAAGTCCCATGCCATAATTTTAGCCGCCGATGTTCCTACACAAACCTACCAAGGCAGCAACGGACCTCGAACCCGGTTCTTCCCGTATCGGAAGCGGGTTCGCTCACCAGTCGACCAAGCTGGTGGTTGGTATCAGGATTATTTAGAGGTATCAGGATTATTTTCATTTATGCTTCATTTCCCAGCATCGTCATGACAATCTTTCTGCGAGCAGGCAAAATAAGTGACTCACTTAAGGGGAACGTCTAGCAAAAAATCTTAAAATTGTCGAATTTTTTTATTGCTCTATTCGATAGAGAACTGTGTAACTGTCCGTGACCGTGACCTGAACCATGGTGCTGGTCCCTACTCGGTTGCCATCGTGAAGGAGTGCGTAAATCATGTTTGTAAGAGACTTGGCACGCGACTCCGTAACTTGAAGGACCTGCGAGTTGCTACGTTAACCACCAGTGGCAGGACTGTGCAGCGGAGTCGTCTGGCTGGCAAGGCAGGGCTGACTGATGCAGTGATCGACAAGCTGGCTACGCATTTTGGTTAGAATGTTCGTTCGCATGACTCAGAGGGTACGACTGAGTCTTTGCGAAAGTTCATTCTTTCGACTTATTATCATGCGAGCAGCTCTGACGAGCAGCCGTACCATTTGTTCTATCCTGCCGGCCTGACCGTGGTGCTGGGTGAGGCGCGCAGAGGCACAGCGTTGCCCCTGAGCCTCACGCGCGCCACGCTCGGTACCTGGCGCACGTGCCCCAGAACCTTCTCAAGCGCATCCTTCAGGTGTATGTGGCCCTGACGAGATCGGAGCTTCTTTTGCGGTGCTTGAAGAAACGGACTCAGAACCCCAACGAGAGCTTGCATTCCAAGTTATGGCTTCGGTGCTCCAAGGTGAAGAACGCTCACCTGTCAAGGGTGACGTTCGCCGCCACAGACACCGTTCTTGTCCATAATTTTGGTTATGAGGACGGCTCTCTGTTGGTGCGACTGAGTCTGGGTCTTCAGGAACCGAAGAGGAACCCGGACTTAAAGGGCACCCCTACACGACGCACTCCCAAGCGGTGTCGGGTGCAGCCCGTCGAGGACGCCGCAGCGTATGCTCCTGGTGCCTTTTAGACATCCGCGTCCCTGGTACCACTTGTGGTACCACTTCCTTCAAGGAGGCACGAAAAACTCAAAAAAAAGATGTTCAGTTACCCTCACCACCCTAGAAGATATTCAGTCACCCTCATCATCCTCCCGCACCGATTTTTTCAAGCAATATAGCTTCCGAATAAAAAGGCCTCTAAAAAGACTTGGCCCTGGATACTAAAATACACCTCCTGTAAAGTGCAGGTGTGACCATATTCAAAATTTATCTCCTCCGAGAGTTTATCGTAGAGCAATGCTTCAGGTATAATTGGATGCGCAAAAAGTTGTTGCATGTACTGAAATTCATAATAATTTTGAAATAATTGTTTTGAAATTCATAATAATTTCTGAGTTACATTGAAAAATCTACGGAAAAATTTATGACATATTTATTATTTTGAAATATCATATAAACTAAACTATTGCGAATTTCAAAACAATCTATTGTCAGTACATACATGCAACAAATTTTTTCGCAGCCAATGATACCTGAATCATTGCTGAACAATAAAAACTCTGAGTAGATAAATTTTGAAAAATAAACAATTTTTCCCCCATTTTTCCCCTATTACCTCCATAATTATAGCGAAAATGAGAAAAAATGTGGGGCACGACCCCTATTTATTTTCAAAAATACATACGTATGCCAAATTTCATAGATCCAGATTTCACAGAAAAAAAGTTACGGCTTTTTCGTTGATTCATGCTGATTTCTAGTTAGACGTTCCCGTTAAGGTATGAGCTTTCATATTTAAAGCGATCAGTTCGGAAATTTGGCAAGAAGCAATTTAGGCTTCCTCAGAAACTGTCAATATACTTCTAAAAGAATTTGCTGCTTATGCTTGGTGCTCGGACATTCTCATAAAATAACTTGTGGGTTTACTTTTTGAATGAAAGTGCTTGATTTTAAAATGTTTAGCAAGCTTACTAGGAAGCATTGATTCATTTACCGGAATTTCTTCACTTCCGGTCTAAGAAATCCAAATCTTAAAAAACTACTATCGTATTTGCCAGTTGGTCGAGTGTGGAAAGTTTCCACACTTACGTTTTGCTCACTTTCACGATAACATTCATCAGTGTCACGCTTTTTAAAAAACTATCCATTTGCATGGGTTGATTATTCTAAAACTTATAATAAGCACAAAACTGATACTATCGTCGTCGCTTTTTCTTAACACGTTGACTCCGATTGCCTGATTGGTGTAAAACTTCACTTTGTACGCATAGTCACTAGAAGGATCTGAA
>VCRD01003030.1:103568-117960 GCA_006783055.1 Trinorchestia longiramus | reverse complement strand
CACAGTGTTGTAAAAATCGACATGAAACTCTCGTATCAACTCGTCCTATGATATAATGTATCCAAGAATTAGTTATTAAATGTACATTAATACTGGCAATACCTCATTCACTGCTGCAGATAAAGTCATGAAATTGCTGTGTTTAGTTAAAAAAAAAACCTTTCCCCACATAAAGTCTCGGGTAAAATGGAAATATAATAAATTGTTTCCTTTGTTCCGTTGTATGAGAAATCCAGACAATACTTTAGAGTTGACAATGAGCGTAAACACACACGGTCGATAACCGCAGTCAGTTATCGTTGTAGAGAATTCGAGCTCTAATGTTACTGAACGGCTGAAAGACCATAGAGCGGTACGCTGTAGGCCAACATGCTAGGGGACTAACAGCATAAGAACCGCTATCCTTTCGCAGGCAGAAAGTTGAGTGCTCTATTTACAAGATGTACGTTGCCGATCCCCTCCTCTCCTCCACTACTATTATACTGGGTCAAGAGAAGTGATTGAGTCCTGGATTTCTATATTAGTCGAAATGGGATCAATGTTAATTGCTAGTCGGTTATCAGTACGAGGTCTTGCTTCCTGACCGAGGTCTCACACCTATAATTGGGTTCCAAAACTAGCACCCCTGACATTGACTACAAGCCACACTACCTTCGAGAGACATGCTCACCAAGACAGGCACGAAATGAGATATAGTCAGAACAACTCTCCTTCTCAAGGAGTTCTGATATCCGCCTTCTCTTCTATGTCATGGAGACCTTTAAGGTTCGCTTAAGATTGTTCCTCTCCTTTAGGGCATGGACATTTTATCCATAATCTAACGAGATATATATATATATATATATATATATATATATATATATATATATATATATTCTTCTACCGGCAATATCTTTAAGTGCATTTGCTGAACACATCATACAACGGAATCATCTATGTTTTCGGAAAAATAGCACGCAAACAAGCTACCCACATACTTGTAGAAAGTGAGCAAGAAATAGAAATTAAGAAACGAATGGATACACTAATCGATCAGTTACTGAAGAAGAAAAAAGATAAACAGGAAAAACAATGTCAAATTCGAAAATCACAGTACCAGAGATTCTGAGGAGTGAAAATATTCACATGGACAGGCCTCCGAAAAGCAGCTAATATATCAGGTCATCCCATAAGTTCTGTCCGAATTTTATCTTTTTTTAAATTGAATGAAATTTCAGGAGTATTTTATGTCTAATGGAGCTGAACATTGTTTTTGTCGAGATGCATGTAAACTGATCAAATTTTATTTCAGAGAACAATAAAATGTAATTTTGTTTGATTAAAACCCTGCTGATATGGAAGTACCCATGAATCATTTGAGGCACATAATGCTTTATGAGTTCAAGAAAGGAAACTCAGCAGCCAAAGCGGTTAGAAACATTCTATCAGTTTATGGAGAGGAATATGTGAATGAAAGAACTTGCAGAAGATGGTTTGTGAAATTCAGAATTGGAAATTTCACCCTTGAAGATGAAGATCGAACCGGAGGTCCAGTTGAGTTTGATGAAAAGCTTCTTGAAGCACCCCTTGAAGAAAATCCTGTTTTGTCAGTAGAAGAATTGGCAGTGGTTCTCAGTTCAAACCGTACAACTGTTCATCATCTTCAAAAACTTTGAAAAGTTCCTTAACTTGGAAAGTTGGTGCCCCATGAATGAAAATTCGGACAGAACTTATAGGATGACCTGATGTACTACAAATGTTTTTTTAAGTAGGTTACAAAACAATCTTCTCCAACGTACCCCAATCAAAGATTCTCACATTCAAAACATTCATTATTCTCAATATTAACCCACAGTATCCGCTGATGAAGTTGAAGCTCACAGATATCTCAACGAAACGAAAAATTCAACGATGTTGTACTAGACAGAAGTATCGAAGACATTCTGTAAGAAATCAATTTTACGGAACGCCGGCTTCTCCTTCAAGAGGGCGAGAGAAAGAGAAGTAGAAAACGGAAACATGACAAATACACAACCAAACTCGTAATAGCATCCCGTATGCGTACCATTCTAACAGATCCTACGGTGAATAACTAGGGTTACAATTTGAAACCACTAATAAACAATTAGGGTTGGAACCATGTAACTAGGGTTACAATTTGGAACAATGAAACACTGACGAACACGAGCATCAGTAACAACCCCTCCCCACGGTACGCTAAAAGACAAGTCCTTCAGCGTACCTCCAAAACGGTAAAGGTGTTTGATACACATTTAATTTTTAAGCATAATCGTGAACTAAGGATAATTTTTTTTTGTGGAACGTCCTTTCAACATCAAATATAAAACTAACCCTCTATAAACGGTCACTCGTGAAGAATACCTAAATGCACTTTAATAATTGCAACAAGAGTTGAAAGGCACCTCACATCTTCAGTCATGCTTCAACGAGAAGAATGGAACCGTTATGAACACTAACACGATTTATAAAAAAAGGAATTCAGCTCTCACCGCATATAAAGAGGAATGTATATTGCGTGTACATTTTTGTCAGCCTTACTTTTTGACTTCGGATCAATTTCTAGTAAGCCTGGCGTTCGTTTGAGTTTTCAAATGAAGCCGTGGTAAAGTCTGCGTCAAATGAGCGTTTGAGATGCTTCATTATGCAAGGAGAGATAATGACTCAAGCACAACGTGAAGTAACTCGAGTGGTTGTTCTCGAACACTAAACCTTATTTTCAGTTGCTAATTAATTATTCTAAAAAGCTTAGGAACGACGTGAAGTAGTTGTAATAAAGTTTGCTAGCATTTCAGTGGCTCAAACTCAATCGCGCCGAAGGTCTCGCAATTAAAATTAGGAAAGATTTCGAGCAATTATGGAAAAAAGAACCATCCTCCTTAAAGATTCCTCGTACGGTAAACAGTGAACAGAATAGCCTGTAAATGAGCTCACACCTCAAACGTTTCAAGGAAAGTCGCTATGAGCGACTAGAACTGGCACACAAATAAGAAAAATAGACAACGATTTGAAATAGAGAAAAAGGGTGACCCAGCAAAATCCACAATACAACATTTTATAGTTCATTATACAGGATAGCCCATAAGTAAGGTAACGTTTTAAAATTATTATAACTATAAAACAAAAAATGTTTAAGAGATTTGGTTAATTCAAAATTAAAAGAAATTTCAAAATTTAATAAAAATTTATAAATGAAACAATAAAATACGTTTAACTATGGAATACAATATCTTTTAAATGACCTCCGTTATTAGTCAAAAAAAGGGCGTGCCATAATATTTCAGTGATGTTCATTACTTTCCTTAATGTATCTGGTGAAATGTTGATCTCTTGAATGATGTTTAGTTTCAATTGCTGTAAAGTACCAGGCATTTCAATGTAAAAAATTTCCTTTAAGTATCCCCAGAAAAAAGAGCACTTAGATCTGGAGATCGAGGCGGCCACGGTATATCACCAAAACGAGAAATTGTTTGGAAAAATTGTTCTTAACATTTGCATTGTTTCTTTCGCAGTGTGGTAATCTCTGTGTTATCTCCAATTTCAGGTATGAAATATTCTTGAATCATCTATCTATGCAGGTTTTCATTAACACAAATTGTATCACCATTAGCGTCTTCAAAAAAATATGGTCCAATGATCCTCGAAGACGTGATGCCTCGCCATACTGTTAATTTAGCTGAGTGAAGTGGACGTTCATGAATTTCTTTTTGATTTTCTGAAACCCAGAATCTGCAATTTTGATTATTAACAAAACCATTGAGGTGAAAATGTGCCTCATCAGTCATTATTAAATTCTTTACAGTTTTCATTTTCTGCAGGCTGCAGAAATCTTTCGCAAAAACTAATCGCTTTTGGTAGTTCTTAAGATGGAGTTCTTGAGTTAATTGAATTTTATATGAATGATACTTTAGACCATTTACCAAAATACGTTGCTGTGAGGTACGTGACATTCTCAGTTGAATTGAACATCTCCTTTTTGGCGTTTTGGGCCGATCAGTAACACTCGTTGCAACAAGCTAAAATGAAGCACCAGTTCATATGGTCCGTGGCCTGCCACAACGTTGTCTGTCTGCTGTTGTCCCAGTTTCTCTAAATTTCAATACCAGTTTTTTATGCAGTTCTTCGGAGTACTTCTTTCAATACCATCAATATTCCTGTGATTCCTCTGAACTGCAGTAACCGAACAATTACATCGGAAGTAAAGTTCCACTATTTTTGTTCGTTGTTCCATTGCGTAGCGATTCATTTTGGGGAGGGATTTTATGAATTTTGATTTTTTGAGCAGTATGTTGTGATTGTCGGTAGACTTGATACGCTGGTAGAAAACTTTGGAATCTCCTCATTCATTCTAAATTAATCAAATCTCTTTACCATTTGTAGTTTTATAGCTACTAGCAGGACCCGCGAATAATTTGCGCTTAGTTCAGTAGCATGATTTTACAGGCAGTGAATAAATTAACCATCATTGATTAAATGATTCAACAACTTTGATGCCATCCTAGAAAATTGAATGAAACCACCCTCAGCACCGTCGGCATCAAAGAATAATCTCAAATTATCAGTGTATTATTGCAGAGGAGGAAGTGAAACTTTTCCATTTTGACAATTTAGTTGTTCTCTTTGGAATCTTAAAGCTCCGCAAAATTGACATCGGACATCCATAGCTCCAGTGTAATGTATCTGGTGTTCCATATTATTATTTTTTCTTCTTTCATGGTCTCTGTTTCTCCTGTTTCCTAAAAATTACTGTCTCTTCACCTCGTTTGTATCATTTCGTCCTTCTTGGTATCTGTTCCTCCTGTTTTCTAGAAATTGCTGTCTCCACATCATTCACATCATTTCGACTTTCTTGATTCTATTTCTCATAACTTGAAGATGCAATTCTCGCTCCTCCTGACTCATATTCATCTTCCGCTGTTGCATTCGTAGTCTGCTTCTATCACGAGTTGCTTGCCTTTCGTCTTCTCGCAAGCGCTGTCGGCTCCTTCTCTGTCGCTCTCTTGCTGCTTCTCTTTGTTCTCTTATTCTCTGCTCCATTGTTTTAGATCAGGGGTGGGCAAACTTTTCAGTGCAAGGGCCACGTTCAAAAATTCGCAATTTCATGGGGTCGCATAGTACAGGTTCGCACATAAGTAAGGTATTGTCGGTATCACCGATACGCTAGCAGCACTTTTCAAAATTTAAAAAAATTCAAAAATTTCAAAAATTCAAATAACAGACAAAATATCAAAAATTTCAAAAATTCCAAAAGTTCAAAAAATTTAAAGACTAAAAAAGGAAAAATTTTAAACAATTTAAAAAATTAAAACAAAATCAAAAAATAAAAACTGAAATATTCAAAAAATTCAAAAAATAAAATATTCAAAAAACTCGAAAAATTCAAAAAATGAAATCATTTGAAAATTTACAGAATTAAAAACTTTAAAAAGTAATTTAAAAAATATAAAAAATTTAAACCATTTAAAAAATTAAAAAATGGAAAAAATTCTAAAACCAAAACATTCATAAAATTCCCAACCTAAAGCAACGTAATGTAATGTGACCCGATCCTAACCGTATAGTAGGTACCGCAATGAAGGGTGTGACGCACAGGTACGATGGTCGTAAGCGTATTAATATATAAGATAATAGTTTTAAAAAGGTACCTTACTCATGGGCCACCCTGTATAATAAATTTGAATTTAAATTTTCGTACCTCTGGTACTCTCTGCCACCCAAAATGAATTCTGATTGTAGGAAGTATATGAAGCATCATGTGACAGTTGAAATCGAAAAAGAGTCTCAATTAATAATCTCTGCAAGTTTCTTCTGGATGACAGAATGGTGTATAGCCTCTTTCATATCACTGCCAAGACTGGAACTTCACTGACTCGAACAGAAATGTTTATGAACACAGACTTTAAATTGCAAGACGGTCTCATGAGGGAAAAACAAAACCTCGTGACTGAAAACTGGAAGGATTTTGAACGAGAAATGAAGTAGTGTCAGAAGGATTATAGCCAAAATTGGGTTTGAGAGACTCAGGAAAGTCACGCACAAGACCAGAGCTAAAGCTTACCACAGGAAGAAGTTGCAGGGGATGAAAAATCAACACAAGGTGAGGAAGGTGAAGTTCGCCAGGTGGGCACTGCAGCAATACGAATAGTAGGAGTCTTGAACAGCAGGACAGCATATGACCGACTCATCAACATTGACTTCAGTGCCATGGTTAAAAGGCGCGGAACTCGCAACACCAAAAATGATGTCAGGACCAGGTTTCGGAAGAAGGCAGGGGATCTGCTTGAGTTTGATGATTTCTTCATGATCTGAGGCGGGATGAGCTGGAAAGATCTCATTCCAACAGATGCTCCAATCTTCTTAACAGACCTACTGGAAAGCAGATGAAACAGGCAGATCACAAACAATGATTACGATTAATAGTTTTTTGTAACCAATAAATTTCTAGTCTTTTTAACGAACTTTGTTGTTTCAATGTAAATTTGTCTTGTAATAAATCATGAAACATTTCATCCTGAATTTTGTGGAATCACCCTTCTACTGTTCGTTAGTATTCGGCGCAGCAAATTTCGACGAGGAATGAGTATTTTTATAAATACAAATCGAAATCCCCACTATTTACAATTTAAAATTGATTCTTTAATTAATAATTAATCCCTTTTTTTAATGCTTGTTCTCACTTATCGGCTTAAAGCCACGTACAATTACTGCATCATTCTGAGTAAGTACTCGTCTTGAAGTATATAGTATGTGCTTTTCAGTAAGTGGCACAGCTAAGAGCAGGCGTAATAATGTTGGTTGTGAAATTTTCGCCCACTCTAAGAGGACTTGCAGATCAAACGATTAGCTTCCTTTCAAAAAAATATTACAACCGCTGAACAAATTCGAGCGCATAGCTGTTTCATTTTTCGAAATCAATGTACACAATAGCTAAACAAGGTCATATCTGGACAGAGAAAGGAATGGCTTTACCGTCAATAAGAAGCAGGTGACCAGAGGTACTGAAACCCACATTGAAAACATCGCTTACATCAGAAGGAAAACTGAACTGCAGGTAAATTAGTGGCATACACAGTCACGCATATAGATAAAATTTGCGTGGTATTTTAACAATTAACAACATAGTGTCAATCTCATGAAATATACATTGTAAACAAACGTGCATGCATGTTCTACCATAATGCATTTATGTACAAGGAATAGTTGAGTTATGAATAATTGAGTACAGGTTTTACACAAATCGATATTCGAAACTGAGTACCCACTAAATCATTTATCCCCTTCTCAGGAAATAATACGAATAATTAATTACATTTTTTTAAGGCTCCATGGCTGCGAATGAAGTAAGCTAGAAACCCCATTTTAGTTTTCCGCTTTCGTATTACAGCCTCATGGGAAGTAGAAACCGGAGTCAAGATGGTCACTACTAACAAAATTATCGATAAATTCGTGCATGTTATTTTTTTACTTTAGAGGCAAATTGAAATATTTCCCAAGTTTCTTTAAAATATAGAATGTAAAAGTTAAAGATAAACAAACCTGCCATGCGTAGGCAGTGATTCTTCACATTTGCATGACCGTACAAGCACTGTTCTTATTATGCATTCAGACATGACATGAAATATTTGAAAAATTGCAAAGTAAGTTAAATTAGCCGAAAGTACTTATCATTAAACCTTTCAGAAAATTTATGAAATAAAATAAAATACAATGGACCGATGAGAACTGTGGTTATCGTCTGTAGTGAAATAGAGAAACCACACGTGCATCCACCATCACTGCCCATGAATAGCACACGCTTCACCTTTCTGCAAACGGTGGAAGTAATTCTACCTTATTTGCGTAAATCTTTTAGTTTTTAAACTTCAACATCTTTTCAGTCGATATAAACTGCAAGAAGTTAGTAACCGCAATCAACAAACAGCAAAGAAAGTCCATACCTACTTCGCGAAATGAGTAGTGTTCACAAGATTTCAGTTGAATATTGAATGCTAATAGGAGTACAACAAGGAAACTTTCACAGGTTTACCAAGAATAACAATGAGAAAACATAATGGAAAATTATCATGTCGATCGAGAGTAACTTTCGAACGGCGCTTTGCCATCATAAAATTTTTCGAATACCTTTTGATCTTGAGATGAAAAAATATTAAATAATTTGTACGTCGATGAAACTATCATGCCCACTTACTCAGAGTACGACTGAACTAAATTTAGTACTTTTAATCGAAGAACCATAATACGACTCAGGACTACGACGAGCAAATTCCACAAGCAACAGCGGTGCCACCATATGTGCTTCATAGCAGACTGATAACACGCAAACTGTTCGCACTACGCAGAAATGCAACAACTGTGACGAAAACACATCAATTACGGTCTTTTTACCAAACTGCCCCGTATACACTCGCAAACACACACAACACTTAAATTTCTGAAAATACCAAAGAATAATCTGTCAACGTCAATGATGTCAAAAAATGAAGAATCGATTCTATCACCTGTCGTACAATGGCGTTTCGACTACGACAATGTGAACAAAACAAGAAAGTCCAGTGATTTAAGTGTGATTAAAAACACTCGAACAGGCTGTCACTTTCACAGTGAGCTGACCAACACTAATAGCGAGAAAATAAAAAATGAAATAAGTTATTACCCACCCAACAGTAAGCGTGAACCCACAAATTACATTGTATTAATTATGAAACTAATTCTCTACTTTATAAATACTTTAAGTAAGTTGTCAAAAAAATCAATCGACTGGTTTTAAGTAAAGCAGAGAAATTGAATTAGTCCGTAATCAAAATTCATTCAACGAAATAAGTCCTTCACACATAACAAATTCGCTGTTTTCTGAAATTCTAACACGATTACAGTACTGTAAACCCTTCGAAATGTAAAACTTGAGAGAAACTCGACATCATGTATGGGGCACATCATCATACAATTCTCTTCTGTAATATCAATTACTTAAAAAAGGAGTGATAAATCAAAAATTGACTACTGTAGCAAAAACTAAAACTGTTACACATTTTTCCTAGAACCAATGTTGCTGAATCCAAGGTGAGTTACCAAAAATAACAGAAATGCAAAATTTAAGAAACGCGATCGAAGATATTCCTATGAGCGCACTTTTCCGTGATAGAATAGTCCATCATACTAAAACAAAGTCTCATAATAGAGAAAATTTTTGGACTGATGCTTAAAAACAATAGCTAAAGGCTTCTAACTCGACGTGATCGAGTCTCGCTTTCGCCTACTAAGCCAAACACGTGCGCGCCACTTGACTCGCACAAGTCTACCGAACAAAAGCGACTGTTTCCAGCTGAAAAAAGAAAACAGATCAGCTTCGTCATTTAAAAATTGAGACAATGCTAGATTAACACATCTACTTGGACATACAGAGATAATATGAAGAAGGAGGGAGATGCTAACGCAGAGGCTTCAGTTTGCACCTCCCAGTAGCTGCATACAATCTACGATGCGCACTACAGCACTACGCTATGTTAGCATGAAACAGCATTCATAGGGTAAGTATCTATAAGAAACGGAGTACTAATTAAATACGTCTCAGATAAATATCGTTCTCGGGAACTTGTCAGAGAGAGGGTTTAAGTCCAAGTACACACAGCTGCTAGCAAATCTGATTTTTAGGCTCGTCTTCCACATCTAACAAAATGTAAATATTTCGGGCATGTTTTCATTAGCTGTTAGCCAAAGTAATCACAGCACTACAAACTTTTCATTTCTAAGCTGAAGTTAACGTTACTATAAAAGTTTAAAGATTACAGTGGAACTAGTACAACATATGACCAACTCAAAAATCGTAGTCGTAAATTAGGTCCCACTCCATTTCCGATAACTTCATAATAACTTTCTGAATAAGCGATACACTGACAACGTAAGCCCAACAGCCAAGAAATAAGTTCACGAATCATTAAAAATAATGAGGATGATAAAAGTTTTAATATAGGAAGCCTGAACTGGGTAGGAATGTAGAGATACTGTTATGAAGGAGTTATTGCGAACTGCTCTCACTATGAAGCTTAAATCCGGGATACGGACAAATCAATGCAGGACTTAATCGCAAAGACTTCTCAATTGAACAAAATAAGACAAACCTACGCAGACTAGCTGAAACAAGGATCCTGCTAACCAAGGATCTTGAAACCAGGAATTTTTTAATGTACGATACAAAATGGAACTTTCCATTTGATAAGAAATTTGACAAGCAGGTTGAGTTTAAACAAGATATAGTAGAACCAGAGAATGTAATAACTACACACTCTTTCAAAAGTATAGCTGTATCGAGTCGTGTACGTCCTCGTTTTATAACAGAAACTGCCGTATTCTGAAACAGACCCACACACACACACTCAACATCGACAATAAAAACTGCTCAAATGATATGGTTTTTTTTCAATCAAAAATTAAAATTACGACACAATCACTACATGGGCATATAGCAACAGGTTTTTATGATGAACCTTACAAACAAATAAAATGAGCTAAACGTCCACTATTCGAAACTACTTTGATAATGAGTGAAATTCTTATTTTTAGGAAACGTTACCTAGTTTCCGTAAAAATAGGCATATTCGATTGGCATAAAAAACTTCTATTGATACAGCCCTCAACGGAACGTGAAAGCATAAAAAAGTAAGTTAAAATAGGGTCTGGCATACTATATATCTAGTAAGCAAAACGTTGACTTTCGTCTAAAATTAATAAAAAATCTGTCATTATAGTTATTTTTCATTACAGGAATTTATAAGCCGAAAGCTGTTTACAATGCGAACACTAATAAATATCTCGATTCAAGAGCGAGCTCGAGTGCTCCGTAGAAATAACAGTAGTCTCAAGACAGGACAGAACAAGCTATTGATTACAGTAGGACAACTTACAAAGTGGAACGAGCTCACAAAAAAAAAAGACATGGATGGAGTATGCGTAAGCTCAGAGACTCTGCACACGCCATCGCTACACTTCAACGCCCAGGAAGAGAACAAGTACAACGGTGTTATGTACACAAAAGAATCCACATGAAGTAGCGTCACAGATGGTCAGCTGTGAAGTTCTTCGGCCTTCTTCAGTTATTCAGCCTGTACAAAAGGGCTCAAGAAAATTTTGGCTCTATATTATAAAATTAAAACAACAGGAGCACACAGTGCCCGTTGCTGAATTGTTATTTTGTTCCATTTTGTGTGGCTGGTAGCATATTACCTCCCTACCGGAAAACGAAGAGAACAATCGGACGTTCGAACTGTCCCAAAGTATGATACGACAGACTACCCGTCGCCCTAGCTCGTGCGTCGCTACAATACAGGGACCTGGCCTGCAGGAGGTGGTGAGCTGCTCGTCGTGTCCTCGGCACACGGCGGTCATCAGTTTTCGGACAACCCTGAAATACACGATGCCAAACAATAAATACTTTTATTTATTCTCCAACAAATAGGTATACACCAACATATTGTGTGAAACAAAGGAGTGTTAAATCGAAAATTAACTACTGTAGCAAAAACTAAAACTGCTACATATTTTTCCTAGAACCAATGTTATATATATATACGACAAAAATTGGGTCTAGTGATTGTATTAAAGTAAGGAACCTTCCGACCAACTAAAAAATTAAGTATATTAATTATATACTTATATATTAATTAATATATTATTTATATATATATATATATATATATATATATATATGATTAACTAGGAACCTTTATCTTCACCAGTATTCAAATTGAAACGATGAAGATAGACACCCAACTATTTTTCAATTTAGGAAACATGAATTCATCCCATTGAAAGACAAAATAAATTATTCAGATCACTAAACAAAGGGTAAAGAGAACCCAAACACCGATTGCACCTTAATATCGTCAAATAATAAGCAAGAAATAAACCAGTCTAAAGGAGAGAAGTATTGTAAGACGTGTCGACTTTATAAATGGTAGATGCGTTCTCGTATTTATTATGAAGTTATCTCAACTGGAAAGCTAGAACCAACAGGAACAGAAAAACCAGAAAAATACTGGCGAAAGTACATTACAAATACTTTTTTTAATTTTTAAGTAAACTATGCACAATTATATACATAATAATACTAAATGCATAACATTAAGAAATCTAGTGATATATTCTCTTCGACCTCGGATAATCCCTTAAAAACATAGTTTCTCAGCCTCTTGCTTTAAGAGTTTTGCTGATACAAAATGGAAGAAAACAAGTATTTACAAACACAAGTGTTGAAACAGTTGTCTAATAAAAAACACGTGAGCGAGACCATTCCAGTGAGTTCAAATCAACAGTACAACTACATTGCGCTGTACAAGTACTTAGGAGACGTAGCACCCATTGAATAGCAACATAATTATTTCTCCGTTTATACACATGAAGTCTTCGCTGCAGTCCAAATTTGCAGGTTAGAGTGAGCAAGGAAATGCAGGCAAGTGAGCTAGTCATAAACGAGTCAAAGTTGCAGACGGTAGTATCAGCGTGCTCCCTGGACTTACAGCTGCACGCCAGTTTCTTGTTCTTGAGTCATAAGAAAAAATAAGCTTCATAAACGCAGATGTGTTATCCGTTGCAGCATATTTCCGAGCGAACAATATGTAGCTAGACGCATGACAACTGTTAAGCCTGAGTTATGTTATTTTGGAGCACCTAAATCAAAATTCCAGTTAAATTCACATATGAATAGGAAAGCTCAAATACGAGTATCAAAAACCTAGGTAGAAGTCTGAAGTTAGTTGTACCTACTCTCTAACTTTGCGTAGAGAAGCACAAGTGCACTGCACAAGGAAAGTTGGAAACGCTCTTATTGGCGAAAATAAACATTAAGGAGGTCAATTTCAATGCAAGCAATAGCCAAGCTTTGTTAATTGAAAGTAAATGAAACAGGAAAACTTTTTTTAATGAGAATCAGCAGTTGCCACATTCTTATGGACATACAAGCTCTCGCAAAAGCGTCTCACACTCAGGAACATTCAATTTAAATTCCCACTATTAATCATTTCATGTTAGTAGAGAATATTATGCAAAGGGCTTTTATCTTACGCCCAAGAAAAATTCGGCCGTCTGGGGACACAACAAAGTATAAGAACAAGATGTTCCGCAAGTGGAACACAGGCAGAGCCCACACACCGCGTGGCTGAGTGTGTAGCAGCTGAGACGACTGAAGTATCAGGATCAGGATGTGAAAATGCTCTCGATTTTTTGTAACATTGTAATAGTGATTCACTAGTCAATTTTTGAAGGGAGAAAACTGGCAAAAATGGAGCAAACTAGCACTGTTATACACAGAGCTTAACCACCATATCTACTGTAAGTATTTCAATAGTGTCAGAAAGCATTTCGAAGGAATGATAAAGTTAAGAATGAAGTAGACATGATGATTTGAAGACACTCTTGCATCAAATTGTTGCTTGCAAGATGTTGTATTGGATGTTGCTTGCATAAAACCCAGTTCTTCATGACAGGGAAAGATAAAACTAGATCTAAAACAGCCTTCTACAATATATATTACTTGTTATTCATAGAGAAGTAGCTAAAGATATCAATGAGTTGCGTTAAACTCCCCAAGGTCTATTGAAAAGGTCACAATCAATCAATGTAAGCCCCGTGTTGAGCTCAACAATCCGAACGCTCTCCGAAGAACGCCAAATCCTCAAAATATGCTATAGGACAATCTACTACAGCGTCATGCACGTCCACGGGGAATGCAGGGAGGGCGAGGTGTTGAACTTTCAATTTTAATCTATGAAGTGTTCACGCTCACGATTAAATACTATCAAATTTCCAAACAAAATGTCCAGTTGGATCAAGAGATTGTTGAGAGACTTTCGGAGAAGACCTATCCCACAGAAACAGGCCACGAGATTGACCATGGGGTGGTAGCGAAAAGACAGCGCCAGACACTCGGGTAGAAGAGATAGTGACATTTAATTGCCTCCCACGAATGGGGGATGACAATACAACAGACTGGGGTACACGGATGATAGTAGGCGAAGCTTGAGAAATACGAGGAAACTGAGAATAATGAGGCACAGAAAACTGAAAAGGATTCAGACGGTGATGACTTTTAGGATACTTAGAAGATACACGAGGAATTAATTCACGCTTAGCTGAAAGGGGAAGTAGAGAGTGAGATCGAGAGAACGGAACACCTTGCTCAAAGTTGTTCATTTTCTGAACAGCAGACTGTGAAGGTGTTTGGACTTTTTCCCCTTTATTAATGGAAAAATTTGCCCGTCCAGCAGCCATGGGCTTGTACTGAGGGAGAAGAGTCCACGAAAAAAGAGCCCTTTGTGAATAGTGATGTTTGGAAAAGTCTACTCGCAGAGGAGACGGTGAGCTGGGGGTAATGTGATGTACGGAGCGTGGCCGTGATGAGAAG
>VCRD01003030.1:73606-102058 GCA_006783055.1 Trinorchestia longiramus | reverse complement strand
ATTAACTAGAAACCTTTATCTTCACCAATATTCAAAGTGAAACAATGAAGATAGACACTAAACTATTTTTCAATTTAGGAAACATGAATTCATCCCATTGAAAGACAAAATAAATTATTCAGATCACTAAACAAAGGGAAAAAATAACCCAAACACCGATTGCACCTTAATATCGTCAAATAATAAGCTAGAAATAAACCAGTCTAAAGGAGAGAAGTATTGTAAGACGTGTCGACTTCATAAATTGCAGATACTTTCTCGTATTTATTATAAAGTTATCACAACTGGAAAGCTAGAACCAACACGAACAGAAAAACCAGAAAAATACTGGCGAAAGTACATAACAAATACTTTTTTTAATTTTTAAGTAAACTATGTAATTACATACACAATAATACTAGATGCATACTATTAAGGAATCTAGTGATATATTCTCTTCGACCTCGGATAATTCCTTAAAGACATAGTTTCTCAGCCTCTTGCTTTAAGAGTTTCGCTGATACAAAATAGAAGAAAACAAGTATTTACAAACACAAGTGTTGGAACAGTTGACTAATAAAAAACTTGTGAGCGAGGAAAACTCCACTACATTGCGCTGTACATGTACTTAGGAGACGTAGCGACCATTGAATAGCAACATAATTATTTCTCCGTTTATACACATGAAGTCTTCGCTGCAGTCCAAATTTGCAGGTTAGAGTGAGCAAGGAAATGCAGGCAAGTGAGCTAGTCATAAACGAGTCAAAGTTGCAGACGGTAGTATCAGCGTGCTCCCTGGGCTTACAGCTGCACACCAGTTTCTTTTTGAGTCAAAAGAAAAAATAAGCTTCATAAACGCAGATGTGTTATTCGTTGCAGCATATTTCCGAGCAAACAATACGTAGCTAGACGCATGACAACTGTTAAGCCTGAGTTATGTTATTTTGGAGCACCTAAATCAAAATTCCAGTTAAATTCACCTATGAATAGGAAAGCTCAAATACGAGTATCAGAAACCTAGGTAGAAGTCTGAAGTTAGTTGTACCAACTCTCTAACTTTGCGTAGAGAAGCACAAGTGCACTGCACAAGGAAAGTTGGAAACGCTCTCATTGGCGAAAATAAACACTAAGGAGGTCAATTTCAACGCAAGCAATAGCCAAGCTTTGTTAATTAAAAGTAAATGAAACAGGAAAACTTTTTTTAAAGAGAATCAGCAGTTGCCACACTCTTATGGACACACAAGCTCTCGCAAAAGCGTCTCACACTCAGGAACATTCAATTTAAATTCCCACTATCAATCATTTCATGTTAGTAGAGAATATTATGCAAAGGGCTTTTGTCTTACGCCCAAGAAAAATTCGGCCGTCTGGGGACATAACAAAGTATAAGAACAAGATGTTCTGCAAGTGGAACACAGGCAGAGCCCACACACCGCGTGGCTGAGTGTGTAGCAGCTGAGACGACTGAAGTATCAGGATCAGGATGTGAAAATGCTCTCGATTTTTTGTAACATTATAGTAGTGATTCACTAGTCAATTTTTGAAGGGAGAAAACTGGCAAAAATGGAGAAAACTAGCACTGTTATACACAGAGCTTAACCACCATATCTACTGTAAGTATTTCAATAGTGTCAGAAAGCATTTCAAAGGAATGATAAAGTTAAGAATGAAGTAGACATGATGATTTAAAGACACTCTAGCATCAAATTGTTGCTTGCAAAATGCTGTATTGGATGTCGCTTGCATAAAACCCAGTTCTTCATCACGACAGGGAAAGATAAAACTAGATCTAAAACAGCCTTCTACAATATATATTACTTGTTATTCATAGAGAAGTAGCTAAAGATATCAATGAGTTGCGTTAAACTCACCAAGGTCTATTGAAAAGGTCACAATCAATCAATGTAATCCCCCGTGTTGAGCTCAACAATCCGAACGCTCTCCGAAGAACGCCAAATCCTCAAAATGTGCTATAGGACAATCTACTACAGCGTCATGCACATCCACGGGGAATGCAGGGAGGGCGAGGTGTTGAACTTTCAATTATAATCTATGAAGTGTTCACGCTCACGATTAAATACTATCAAATTTCCAAACAAAATGTCCAGTTGGATCAAGAGATTGTTGAGAGACTTTCGGAGAAAACCTATCCCACAGAAACCGGCCACGAGATTGACCATAGGGTGGTAGCGAAAAGACAGAGCCAGACACTCGGGTAGAAGAGATAGTGACATTTAATTGCCTCCCACGAATGGGGGATGACAATACAACAGACTGGGGTACACGGATGATAGTAGGCGCAGCTTGAGAAATACGAGGAGACTGAGAATAACGAGGCGCAGAAAACTGAAAAGGGTTCAGACGGTGATGACTTTTAGGATACTTAGAAGATACACGAGGAATTGATTCACGCCTAGCTGAAAGGGGAAGTAGAGAGTGAGATCGAGAGAACGGAACACCTTGCTCAAAGTTGTTCATTTTCTGAACAGCAGACTGTGAAGGTGTTTGGACTTTTTCCCCTTTATTAATGGAAAAATTTGCCCGTCCAGCAGCCGTGGGCTTGTACTGAGGGAGAAGAGTCCACGAAAAAAGAGCCCTTTGTGAATAGTGATGTTTGGAAAAGTCTACTCGCAGAGGAGACGGTGAGCTGGGGGTAATGTGATGTACGGAGCGTGGCCGTGATGAGAAGTCAGCAACAACTGCAGTTGTAGAAAATCGTCAATTTTACCTGTCTGGCAGTATAATTTAAAAACACGTTTTGCCAATATTGCAACTGAAGTACTGTCAATTTAAAAATTCTGTGTCCCAGAAAACTCACAAGATTAGGCGAATGGGAGCATAAGTCGAAATCAACCCTCAATATTTGAGGTGTGGATTTTGTTTTTATCAAATTCGGGAATCAAAATCAACGAAAACGCATTTAAGGTAAAAGAGAAACAATTAAGTGAATGACGGCTCGTGGCCACACGGATTATGTCTCAGGCACTGTGGCAGGAAGGGTCCTGTGAGAGCTCTGAAGCACACGCAGAGGCGTATCGACTACAAGTCCTACCAACTCCAATAACAAGACAGTGGGCTCGGAAGAGCGTGTAAGGGCAACAGATCATACCTAAATCATACAGAAGCGAGACTTTTCCTTTTCTTCGTAAAAGCCGTATAACTTGTCCTGTAAAAGTGACATGGTCAGGTATGCGTAATTTTCTTCTCGGGAATCGTAAGCTCTAGCGTACGTGGTGGACATATTTACCGGCGGCAGGAGCAGCCCTGTAGAAGGCGTTCCTATTCTTGACTGGGATGGGGTGCGCCTCAGTGTTGAAGACCCATTCGTCTAGACTTATGAGCGAGTCGTCCGAGAAGATCAGGTACAGATACTGCAACAACGTGAACACATAATTCATTGTCATGAATTAAAAATTATTACGTATATCCACGGATTTTACAAATAAATTTTAGTTCGTACACCCAATAGGAAAAATACATTTAAGTTCTTGGGGAAAGTACCAATAAATTATTCTCAGTATATAGTAATAAAAACTAAGTTCACAATAACGCTATGAGTTTGTGAAGACGATGACCACTATCTAGATCAGGACAAATTACTTCCCCCTCATCGAAGATTTGCCACAGCTCTTTCCCTATGCAAAGGCAGAAAGAATACGAGGGAGTCAAAAGTCTGTAAGCCAAACTCATTCGCAGGATCACTCGCACATATCCCCATTTATGGACAAAAAGGTCAAAATAAAACATTTGCCTTTCAGAAAAAGGCATAGCTACCTTCAAAGTCTCTGCAAAGAGGAAGCTCTGCTGCACGTCATCCTTGTGACTGTTTTCGAGGTACACGTTCTGGATGCCAGTGAAACCGCCTTCCACTCGGCAGTGTCGCTCCAAAGACTGCCATGAAAACGTTTTAAACATCTTTATAGCTTCAGCCCCACTAGAGTTACTATCATAAGCAAAATTGGAGTATATTTCGTTAAATATGTTCAAAAGAAATCTAAATCTACAATCAATAAAATTATAAGACAACATAGTAGGAAGACAACGATAAAGCAACAATACACTATCGAAAGATTAAGTTATTGTAGTTCGAATATACACGAAGAAATGTACATAGAAAAATACACAATATAATGTTGAGAGAACCATTCATTTTGTAAAATTAATTGAGTTAATTATGAGGAGTAATAAAAAGCACCTGGACCATGTCCCACGCCCAGTCCCTGTATTTCTGGTCTTTGGTGTACCGCCAGAGATAGAACCAGCCTTCGAGAACCTCAGGCCGCAGGATGTAGTACTTCTCTGATGCTTTCAGGGCCTTCGCCTCCATGCCGTCCGAGAACCTGAACAGAGTACATGTATTCTCCCTCCATTCGCCCTCATAAGTATGATCGAATAAATCTTTTCTGAACAACAAACTAGTGTTAAGAACCAAATCATCGACATCATTCTCATAATAGTAAAATTATTGACATCATCTGCAGCATTAACGACACTCGAGTAGAAAGCTCTTCCATGATAAGAAAACTAACAAACGCAACTAACCCAACACCAGATAGAGAACTGCAACAATACGAGTGCTACAACTCAATTTTCAGGAATCAAAGCTCCTTCACTACAACACCTTCCTGAACCTAAACTTCTTACGAACAACCAAATGTCTAATTTTCATTACTGTGCACGTTCAGGACATATTTAAGTTCTGTTTCAGACACAGATGGTATTGTGATCGATGAGTTCCTTTTCCACATTATTGACGTGAAGCTAGTACTTGTTTTCACCTTTAGAATACGATGCCCAGTACTACACACTGGATTTTAATGACCGTATCCGCTAGCAGCGTTTCACGAGTGGTAGGTGATAATTTTGTCTCTATCCGTATCCTCTATGGATTGAGTTTATCTGTAATTGCTGTACAGCCGACGGTGCTCGGCTGTAGAGTTGGTGATGCGTCTATTCTGTCCGCGAGACCCTAATTGGGAGCATGAGTTACGCACGAGTCTGTTAGGAAATAATGGCTCTGTGATTTCATGAACATTGAGTAAAACATCCCAAAGAGACGAAACTTGAAGAATAAATGACATAGATCACGTATCGAAAACACTCCTGCAACAAGTCAGTTTCACAAAAGAGAAAAAGAAGTAGAAAAAAAGATAAAGAGAAGATAACTAAAAATTGAACCCACAGCAGCTTCCTGGAACAAGAGTTGCTGAATTTAGAAGGAAAAACTACGATTATTGCTAAGGAGCGCTATTCTCCAAGGTCCACACACGAAAACGGGCTCTATCAGTATGACCCCTGAGTGAAGTTGTTAACGCATCCTACAAATATTCCGAAGAGCCGCAAGTTCCCAAGATACACTGAAGAATGATTCCCTCAGCGTAATCCCCGGATGGGGTACAAGATTCGATAAATTTTTCAGATTTTTTACATCCTTTTGTTACCTGCATTCTCCATAAGTAGGTCAGGGTGTTATAAAATCTATTACATTCTAAACCTCATAATCGTACTACATTTCTCGGAAGACAGAGCAACAAGATGCAAAACGTTCAGGAGTGTTGGGCTCTAACACATTGCGCCCCAGCAATGCAAGCTTATTGCTGACCTGAAGCTCTCAGGGCCGAGGCCGGTGCTGGTTCTAGCATAGCTCTCATGGCAGGTGTGGCCGAGCTCCTTAGCGATGGTCATGTGGTTGGGGTCCGCAGAGGGGATGGTGTGGCTGCCCAAAGCGAACATACCCGCCGTGAAGCACGCCAAGTGGTCCATTTTATGTTCCAGACGGTCGAACTTGCTCTCCGCCAAATAAGTCAGGCCTCCCCTGCAAAAAGTATGTCACGTAAACAGCAAGTCAATACAGTACTCTTAAATTCTAATTTGCGAAGAACCAGGTTATTCAAATCTCACCAACCAGCTAACTATAAAAAAAAACTTTAGCAATAGCAATACTTCAACACTAAAGATTTTTTGGGCAGTTCAAAGCTCTAATATTGGCAGACAGCACAAATCAAAAAAAAAAGAGAAAGACGAAAAGGAAAAAAAGGCATACGTAACAACAAATATAAACCCACACGCGTTGCCGATTTCGCAAAAAGTAGCTAAGGTTCCTCACAAGATAGAACAAAAGGCAATCTTCTTCCCTAGGAGAGGTGCTCTGTCACCATGGCAACACACTGAGCAGTAAGCAGCTTAGAGCTGTGGTCAACTAAGCTCTTCTCACGCTACAAAATCGAGGCAGAGTCAGGAGTATCAAAGTAAACAAAGAAAACAAAAAATAAATCACATGAAAATATACTACAAACTAATTTAAGAAAAATTTATACAAGCATACATTTCACGTTGCATGAGTAATTCATTAATGTATAGGCATTCCACATGTTATAAAAACTATTTATATTCCTTGAAAATTTGTGTTTGAATTTCTTTTTTAATTAAGAGTAATGTAAACAATTGACATTATTGAAAAACTATTTAACGGAACAAAGAGCAGAAACTTTCAGAATAAACTTACAGGAGAGGGAAAAATCAAAACAACTTCAATGCGTTCGGAAGGTCGCGAAAATAATGTTGTACGAACCGTACTCTAGTAATATACGCGTAAACACAATAAAATCATCAGTCAAGGAAATCGGAATGACCTGAGAATCAGGTTTGATTGCTTACCATCATAGGTAAGCAATCAAACTATCTTCAAAATAAATATAAATAACCAGGAAAGGTATTGTCGACGAGTATAAATAACATTTCAGAAGCCTCTCCCCGAGTCGGTCGAAAAAGAATGCAAGATAAAGAACATGGGATGGGATGACACACTGGACAGACGGACAGGATTTGGTTCATCGCTGGATACTTTGCTAGTTCGGGAAACAAGCATTCAAGTATGTTCACTGAACAGTAACTGCACGGACCTGCTCTTCTGCAACATGCGGGAAGTGACGCCCTTCATGGCCTCTAGATACATGTCCCTGGCAACCGTGTCCGTGTAGTCGGACTGCACCCACTCCTTCACCAGGTACTCGAAGAAAGAGTCGCCTAGCGCGCCCATTGACGAGTGACCTGGTATCACGCAATAAAGACTTACTTGGGATGGAGTTACCACACAACAAAACCAGCAATTAAAATGAAGAACAGGAGAAAAACCATTCAGCATCACATAATAATTGTACACTTGTATTGAACACAATATCAACAAGTGACAGCCAAAGCCTAGACTTGGAACTTCATTGACTGAACGGATGGGGTTGCAAAGACATGTGCACCTCGTGCTCGATGAAACACGCTAGACTAGGTTTGTACCAAATCAATGGTAAACTCCAATTAAAAGTTTTAGTTTTTTGGGAGTGTATATAGTAGAGTAGCGGAGGCAGAATTGAGGGAGCCGGAAGTTTTGGGAGGCGTCAGATTCGGAACAAGATATCTGACTACGACTCCTTAAGTTTCAATTACATTTTATATTCTATAATCTTGTCAAAAACCGTGACGTTTCTGTATCATATTACTTTTATGAGTGCCTTCCGCTTCCAGTTAGCGTCATGCAGCCGTTTGTCTTCATAAACCACTCTACCTTCCAGACGTTACTTACTTCTACACTATGAAGGTCATCAATTACAGGACAGCTGGAGAATGAAGTAGTTAATAAAATTAAACCACAAGTGAAGAGCATCAAAACATTTCAAGGCCAGTGCAACAAGTAGCAAGTCTTAGCACTCACTTTGACCCCACTTTCCAGTTTTTGGATTGAGATAATTAGGGTAGAGGCCGTTTGGCTTGTCAAGTTTCCGGATGAAGTCGCGTACGTGCGTGACTTTCTCCTTGAACACGGGGTCACCAGTGATGTCACTGAGGTAACTAAACTCGAGGTGCAGGGTCCCGAACTCAGACAGGATGCTCGCACCGCCGCTGGCCCACGCATAATTCTTGGACACCTGCACACCAGACGGCGTATCAGTGGCAGCACGGAAACGTAGAAGTTCATTAAACGCGTTTCAAAGATAATTCTCAAGCGGGTAGTACCTTGATCTAGTTGATATGTGGGGTTTCTCAAACGCCTCTAATTATAAGTGTATTCGTGAACTAAAATCATGCTAACGAGGGAGGGAACATAAGAAAAATCAAAAAGCATAAGAATATGGAAAGGAAGTTCAAGAATTGACTTCGGCACTCTCCCATTCGGTTGGCGGGGAGGGGGTCGGTTGCACTCAGAAGACGACTCGGATGACGCAAACACACTAAGGAAAACAGGCTCGAACTAGTGGAATGATGTCAAATAGCTTACACAGCCACGCCAGATAACCCTTACTGGATTGCCCTCGTCGAAACATAAATATGCCTGAACACTACCTCATAACAGGATGGTATTCAAAGACGAGTCAGGGTATTCACTGAACTGCTACAGCTCTCGCCTGCAGTCAAACATATTGGTTCCTTAGAGTCTGAAATGCTTCATATCTCTAGCAATATGGAACGGTCCCTCTCGCTGATTTATAGCTGGCACGTCATTGTGCGGTTCCCTCTCCTCCACTCACGCCCATTTCTTGAGAGAAAAGGCGAAGTGAAAGATCTGTCCAGCATTAGGTTCGTATCAAATAAGTAATGGTTTCGCCATGGCCGAGTTTGTCTCTCTCTCGCCCCTTGGACTGGGTGAAGAAAGTTTTATACACGCCAGGTCTAAGTAGGCCTCTGCCAATTAACTACAGTATCACACATGTTCTTCACTCATTCCAGTCTTTGACGTATACTGTTAAAATCATCAAACTTTATGCAAGAGACTAAAGTGAAACAAAGTAATGGAAAAACAAATGAGAAGGACTAGCTCAGACAGAAAATATGAAGGATGGCCAGGCAGAAAGTAAAAAACACAGAAGAACCAATAGAAAATAAAAGGAAACATAAAAAGTACGCAGCGCATTGAAAAAATAGAAGAAATATAGAAGCCTACTACGAAAAAATGACTGAAGGAGAAAATACATTATTAGAACAATGTTCCAAACACAACAATCGTTTTCGTCCAATTAAGGCGATAACCGCAGTAGAGTTCAATCAAGATATAGTTCATGTTGCACCAGGAATACGGTTAATTTAATGTTACAGACGGTAAAACCCTCTAGATATAAAACAGAAGAACAGTCAATGGATGCGCTTTCAGCAGTGGCATCACTTTCCCTCATGCTTCTGAACGACTGTATGTATTATGCTGACCGGGTGAGCTTAAACTCATCTCAACTATGTGAGCAAAACCTGAGTTCTTACTCGCAGGAAGTGCGTCTCCAGGCTCTGGGTGGTATCACTTCACTTCAGATTTTCTAACTCCGCTCTTATTTTTTTCCTGTGATGCTGCGTTCTAGATAGCAAACGACATGAGATAAAAGATATGGAGATACAGCACGCCTCCACACATTGCATCAACAGCAGCAATAAAATAAAGGACAAATAACAAATTAAATATTAATGTGACCAAAAAGTAGTAACGTTCAATCCATAAAACTCCTCCAGATTGGAAAGATATGCCAAAAGGGGTGAAGAACATTAGCATTAAAAGGGTAAAAGATATAAACAAAAGAGATGAATAGGAAGTAATGAAAATCGTCAATGTAACTCCAGAAACTTCATCGACAAAGTACTGTGCACAAAAATCAGAGACCAGTTGGTAGACTGAACCGAAACAAAAGCAAATAAGCTATCCTATGAACTAACAGAACACGGCATGGGACTTGGGTATCGACCCAAGAATGGGCCAAAGGGCTTGTTCCTATTGCCTTATTCTATTCTAGACCGTGCAGGTATTAGAATTGGAAGTGAGACCGCCTCTGATATGAGGCGATGACTGATAGTGAACAGTCCTCACAGGAGTGGATTGCTAGCACCAAGATAAGATGTTAGAACAAAGTATACGCGAATTTTGAATCATCGGATACCGATACCGCATTTTAAATGAACACAAATACCGATTCCATTATAATACAGTCTTACATCTAATAGGGCATAATGAGCATCTAAAAGTAACAGATAATGAAAATTTTACTTTCACCTGCTACCTTGACTTAAGCCCATTTCTAGTCGATAGGACTGTAGACATGATGACCGTGGTAGACACTGACTACAAATACCATAACATGGTACTATTAAAATGCTAACACTAATACCACACTGATTTTTACACAAGAATATTAATACCAATGCAATGCTATCGATACCTACTCGCACATGGAGCATCTATGGCAGAAACCCTCTCAAGCTGAAGCTCAGTTGTCTCTCATACAGAGTGTGAAGTAAAGCGCAACTACACCTAATACATTATTCAGCAAGCAAGTCTTCCAGATGCCAAACTTTGAAGAAATATGTTTCCTAAGCATAGCGTATAAAACTTCAAACTGCGTAAAATACATTTAAGAAAGGGAAAAGAGAGGAAAAGAGTTGTACCGCTGGAAAAATAGGAAACAACTTTAAGAAAAAGCCTTTACAAGTCTCAAGTCATGTCATACAATTGACATGAGAAATAAGAGCATACATACCCCAGTGCCGACGTTGATGAGGGCGTACGGAATGCCAGTAGGGGTGCTGAAAGCTGGGAGCAGCTTGCGTGCAACGTGGAGAGCGCGGTCCCTGAAGAGAGGGTCGCCAGTCAACGCGTAAATGGACAGCAAGCCTCCCACAAACCTGATATTTGTCTCGAACACCGACATCTCCGTCACCTGCACACGGATACACAGTCTCAATTAGTGCTAGTTCAAAAACGAGTCGCAATCCATCTCTGAAGTTACAAGTTTTTAATCAAAAATGGAATTATCGCATTGGTCACAAAATGTTACGGAAAGTCCGCCGAATAAAGAATAATACTGAGTGGCTATCATAAACAGCAAGTACTGATCACTGTTGAACAAGAAGGTATAATATATGTATATCCTATATAGAAAAATCGTAATATAACTATACCCTTCCTTTGTAGTCCAGAACACATTAAAACTAAAATGCAACATCAACTATGTCTCCAAAAACTTTTATGTGAAAGCAAAACGATACATGGACATTCCACATCAGCGGGAAGTAGTTAAACGAAGGCTGTAGTTCAGTATTTGATTCCGTATAACAGCTCCGAAGCTATTTTTTAGAAGAGCACCGTCATCTCAGCGTTAAATAATACATTATCAACAGAAATATTAAACGAAAGGTAAGCACAAAGTATCATGAGCACTTTTTAGTCAGCAAGAAATTAAGGTAGTTCGGGTATACATACATTATTTTGGGTAAATTCCGCCTTATTTTCCTACGTTTAACACGGATCGATAAAATTGTCATTCTCCTTAGTCGCTAAATCGATAAATTTGTGATTTTGCTGTAATCAGGACTAGATCTTACTCAGAAACTCCACGGAGCAGTGCATCACGTTACAGCTACGCAGAGTAACTGTAGTTCGTTCATCTAGTCATTCTAGTGTACAGCGACAATGACAGATGAGCAACCGTTGGTGCATGCGCAAAATACTACTGACACCTAAGAATAGCAATATATCTTTATTTACGAGTTGAACCATTATTAACTTTTGAAACAGCTTCCCTTTTACTTGAAATATATTCGTTAACCGGTTTCTACTGAAATGTGAAACGTTTCTACTAAAATATCAGCCGATTGCTTTAGCCTCGATAGGAATAAAAATCCACCTCTCATGCACCTACCACACTAACTAATGATTCTACTATTCTTCGAGATTAGGATATCGTACTAGAAGCGGAAAATGCTCTTCGAATTATTATCGCATCATCCCTGAATATGGCCGAGCTTTGTAGAGAAAAATTCACGTTTTTGTACAGACTTCTGATGAAGATGTCGAAATATCAGAACTAATTTACCATGAAACGTAATGAAAAATTCAGCCAAGTACCACGAGGTAACAGCCCAAATCATAACGGCACAAACCTCATGCTTGACTGCTGGAAACATACAGTCCCGATTTTAGGCTTTCTTTTGTATCCACCACGCATCACAAGGCCTACTGTGGGGGAAGTCAACGTTAGCTCATCAGATCATATAACATTCATCCAATCTTTAACTGTCCAAGTTTTGTGATCATTGCACTTTTTGCAGCTCAGTATTGGGCTTCGTTGAATAAGGGTTCGAAAATACAGCGCTGTGAAGACGTAATGAAATGAATAGGAGTAGTCAAATATAGAGCCAATAAATCTGAATAAAAATGGAGACAAATAAATACATGTAGACTTAACAAATTACACGCATATTGGGTACAGGCAAAGAATTTATACGTACATTCTAATAATAAGAGAACAAGATTAAGGAAGAGAGACGAAACCATTTTTGATGCTGAAAAAATTAAGTGGAATTTACTGCTCTCACGATAAGCATCGTAGAAGCATGAAGCCCGCTTAACAAATCATTGGATGTCTATGTACTACAAAAAAATATTCTTAGTAAATTCCGTGGCTTAAGTTGCTAGCAGATTAAGAACTTCGCTATTAAGTTTCTAGTGCGCACAGGAGAATTGCACGACATAAGAATCAGGCAACAATTTTATACATAGCAAAAATTAGAAGAAATAAATGCTAATCAAAAAACATTTGGCTAAGTTCTGTAACAGGTGAAGTCACGAGATTCGTTGGGTCATGGATGACAGCGGGGTCCAACAGGCTAAGAAGCTCATAAGCGAGCAGAAATGATTGGCATAGGGAAGATCCTGGCGACGTCAGACACATGATAGAATTATTGGCTGTGATTGCATTTGCATACGCTGCATGTTTACAGGTCGTATTTGTGAGTTAAATTGCGTCACGTGAACAGCAGGTTGTCAATTAAACTGTAAGAGGTCGGCTGAGAGGGATCAAGAGGCAATACCAAATTCAACAGTATTTTTTCAGCGTGTTAAAATGTAGTGCAATAAACAAAGCGTGGACACATATACTACGCCATTTACACAGCCTCCTAAGAGAAATTTTGTCGCCCGATCCATAAACGCACTCATTCGTCGTTGACAAGCAGTAGCTGCAAAGCTGAGACACGACCACGTATCGGGACTCAATTGGTTCACTGTATTGTTGTGACATTACAAACCAGCGTCATCAGAACCACTTCTTGTTCTATTTATCCATCAATGGTCTAATACCAGGTTCCTAAGCCAGCAGCTCGCTCACAACTCTTGCCCCAATATTAGTTCAAGACAAGTGTTAAGGTATGTATGTAATTGTTCATCGCAACATGTGAGATCAATAACACACGCAAGCTTCTGCACGTCCATGGTTCACTAGAGAGTTCTCACTAATATTTTCACACTCCTCTCTAGAGCAGGTAAACGTTAAAAATATGAACAATTCATGTGGCTCGTAGAAAGAAGTACGAAAATGTGATCCTTTTAATTTCTCCTTATATAAGTCACTTGATGATTCATTATTTCTTCTCTACCTTCTGGATTAGATCCATCAAAACGATGTTAGGTCAAAAGAAATATTAATAAACAATCATAAATAGATCATGGATCTTTAATAAGGCCACGAAGTGTAATGAGTCCCTTGAAGCTCCTGCAGAAAAGCACGTGTTGCATCAGAATTTATACAGAAAGTATGGAGTTCTGATGTAACTTTCCGCGGTAGTTTGGTGATTTTACTCTCACTGCGCTCTAATGCCTGGCGGCCTCGAGCATCTAATTTCAATTTCAATACTTTTCGCCAACGATGTTTCGTTCAGGTTGTCACCATAGTAGTTATTTACCAAATGATGCTACTAATTAAAAACAAAACGATTATCTCTTTTGGATTTAAAACAATGATCGTCATGTACTCAAAGTATCTTAAATTTTCATAGGATGAACGTTGCTAATTTTCTTGAGGTACAGTCTCCGAGTTGCAATCTATGACGACTCACAATACACAGCTTCATAGGTAGACTGAAACATTCACTGAAATAAAAGGAAACAATGTCCCTGTACAGATACCGCACTAAAAAAAGTTGGAAAAACATATGGACTTGGCCATAAAATACATTCTACACTCTAAAAACGTGTGAGGAGTAACAGTGAATTATAACGAAATAAATTTGATGAAAAGTATGTGTTTTCATTGAAGGTCAATCTAAATAAGAATAGAATACAGTAACAGGAACGAGCCGTTCAATTCTTTTTTGGGTTACAGCCCAAGTTCTATGTCTATTCTTTTAAATAATACAAACTTGGGAGCACGAACTAGTTGCCTTTATTTTAACAACAGACTTTAACAACAAAGATGAGATCATATAAGTTTCCCTGAAGTAGCACAATACATAAGTCTTGCAAGGTTATACTTCCATACACATAATCCATAAGAAATGAAGTAATGAAATGTAGAGCCGATCCAAAACATGTCTAAGTCGCTAATGATTAGTTCGAAGATAATAATCTCAATGTATTGTCATTGTCCAGCCAATCACTGGTATAAATGTAAAGCAAAGAATAAATTTCGATGATGAGCGATGGCGGCGCTGAAGGAAGCACAGAAGAGCAGGACGTTCGGACATGCCTGCTTTAAACAGAGCCACTCCAACCCAACAGCTGGGCTACGCTTCACATCTCAGCTGGCAACTTCAATCTTCTACTTCCAAGATCGAAACAAAAAATGAAAAATTAGGTCCTGGTACTTCGTACACCAGAATGGTAGAAAAATTCGCAAAGACTTTTTAAAGTTGAATAACACATAAATAAGTCGTAATCACCAACTCGTTCACGCAATTGAGAGCGATGTTTGAAATTAGCGGTACTACCGGTGTACAGATAGTTGCATTACAGACCTTCCATATCGAAACTATTATTCTATTTTTGAGTGAGAACCTTACAAATACTTTATTCTCATTAAACATGATTTTTTTTCAACTATTCATTTCCAAGAGAAATTGTCGCCTGCCTTTGTCCAGCAATGCAGGAGTATAACTCCTCCAATGTGTTAAGTGACTGTACTTCAAAAAATTCTTACATAACAGGCCAAAATACGGCTATAACTACTACAAATACCAGGGGAAAAAAGATTTCTTACTTTACTGCGTTAAGTATAAACAAGAAATTACCAGTTCAGTTGTTTTTATAATGAAAATAGAACGCGAGCAAAGAAAATCAAATTTAAATTCACGATGCTGTTTGAAGAAGAATGAAAATAAAAATAACCATTGCATCAAAATTGGAAACGAACATAAAAAGTTATCTTATGTAAACAACTGCTCCCCAGTTTTGGCCCGGCGAGGTTTAAATTGATTTTCCAAACGGGGAAAATAAGAAGTTATCATTATCATCTCTACCCTTCATTTGAAGATCAAATGCCATTCCCCGACAATGTGTTCGTACACATCCTTGAGTGTAATATTTTCACCTCTTCACCTAATTCGTCGTCACAAACTTTTAACTTAGCTATTCTGAAATCCGATGAAATTTTATATTGAAATATTGACCATTATTCAAGCAACATTCCGAATTTGAAACAAGGATAAAGCTTAAGAAATACAAGAAATCATTCTATTGCATTATTTTTCTGTGGCAATTCAATTCCCTTTCACCTGCATTATGGTGTCCAGAATACACAATCGGTTTATTTTTATAAATAGAAATTTTCTTTGGACCTTTTTCTGTTGAAATTCGTCATGATGATTTGATATTTTTAATTGGTAATACGAAAATAAATGTTTTAAATTAGTTTGACCAGTAACCTGGCTACCAAAGATTTTGAGACCATAGACCAAAGATTTTGGAAATTGAGTTATTGTTTTCGGAATTGTGATTTTCTTGAAAATAGTTTTAAAAAGGTACCTTACCTCTATGGGCCACCCTGTACAATAGGCGCTCTTACGGATTTAGATATGAGGAAATTTCATAAGGTATACATGTATTGTTAGCATTGTATTGTGGATACCAAAGGCACATCCATCAATGGGGAAACTCTTTCGCAAAACCCGCATCCACGGGCAAATTAATATGAAAAATTTAGTAAAAACCGTGATTTTTCATGTGTGGATCTAGTTATACTAAAACTAGACAGTTTCCGTGGAAATTCCAAGATTTAGATTCGACTAATTTCTAATTATTATAAAGATGAACGTATTAAAGATTTACGACGAATTATTGTATTTTGAATTAATATTTTTTATTAATGTACACAGAACTACCATTCTGTATCTTATCTAATGATAACATGGCCCAGATAGTACCCGTTGAAATTTTTTGGTTTAAAAGTGAAGAAATTAAGGATCTATGAAATAAAATGTATTTTTCAGTTCCACCCGTGGTACCATCAGAATTAGAATATTTTTCTTGAATACACACAGAACTTTCATTTTGTATCTTACCTAACGATAAGATGGCCGTGCAAGAGAAAAAAGTTAATAACGGTACAAATGGCGTGTTTTATAGTGATCCGGTGCCTTTGGTATCCCCACTACAATGCTTGTAATACATGCATACGCGTTCTGATTTCAGTTCAATAATTTTTCTTCAGTAATAGATAGGAAGTAATGGGACGAACACACACAGATACAGCAAGATGCAGATACATAGTGGATTATATACGTAGATACTTCCTGCACTCATATTCGTAGATACTTCCTGCATTCATATACGTAGATACTTCCTGCACTCAGGTGGCAGGAAGTAATGGAACGAACACGAACAGATACAGAGAGAAAGAGAGAGATGGAGATACATAGTCGATTATATATGTATAATAGATATGCAGTCTGTTAGTTTTACCGAGATGACCGAAGTAATGGAAAATTAGTAAGAAAAATTTACTGATGAGTAAACCTGGTTTTCCTAACAATGCCTCCTCGACAAGATGCGGGTCAGTTATCAGTAATTTCATTCAAGTAGCAGTATCAAATTCTTTTCTTCTTATTTTGTCTTCTCTTCAAGACTATATACAACTACAAAATTTAATCCCAGTGTAACGTTGGATAGAAAACAGTGATAATTACATTTATTTACCTACACCAGCCACTGGGCACATATGAATCAACCAACACGCGTTGCCACTGATGTAGACGTCATTACCTGACGTGTCCTAAAGGTACAATAATGAACGCTCACATCTGCTGTTCCCTACTAACAAGGCAGCTTTGACTCTAGACAGCATCCGAACGCACTGTAAATTAGACAATTTTAAAAGCTCACACGCCAATGAATTTCTCCATCTACAATTTGAATCAGCTAACTTTCGCATTAGATATTAAAGCCACACTTCGTCCAATTAAATCTGTTGTTCTGAACTCAAATTTCAATTCGTTTGCATGTACTTGATACGTATAAAGAGTTTGAAATCATAAGAGCATGAAATTCTAAGAAATAACAAAATATTGAGCATTGGTGGATGAGCGGATAGTTTCGTCACTAACTGTAAATACTGGACGCACAACAAAGCTATACTTTACTGCAGGTGGCATACAGGTGATCCATGTGTTGCATGTGTGTTAGTCTGAGCGATCACACAAGTCAATGAGCATTAACCTGCAGCAGCTTAGCAACGACTGCAGCAGTAGAGAACTCAAGCTTCAGCATACCAACTCCATAACAGCGTCGCACTCTATACTTATGAAATAGTCTAGTCAGCGCTCAGGCTCGTCTATATGACGTCTATTTTTCGTCTGGAAAGACGAAAAAGGCTACATATATAGTTAGCGTTCAGCCTCACAGACATCACATTCCTCACGAAAACAATCTTTTCTCAAGTTAAAGCAGACGTGGGGAGTGAAAAAAGAATGCCTAACACCGGCGAGCGAAAAATGTAATGAACAATTGAAATGTTCGCCAGGAATAGGTTCAGAGTAATCCACGACTGTACAGTAGAACGCGGCCGTTTGTTTATAGACGACTAAGAATGTCAAATTTTACACTGTTTACGAGTTTCAGTGATACCAACATTTAGAGAGAATAAAAGTCACTGCTCTACTTGAAAGAATATATTCGTCATAAATAACTGCAAATTTATGTGACACCAACCATACAGTGAGTCCTCGAGTTTTTTCAGTGGCTACGACGCAGACCCTTTAAATGATTAAATAATTCTTGTATCGACTTCCGGCCTTGTCTAAGTAAATATGAACATCACCCTGGTAACCAGTCTGTTGCGAGTGGCGGAAGAATGCATCATCGCTTGGCATTCGTTTCGTACACTGTTTGTATGACCTGATATTTTGTTAGCTTGGACAGGTGAAGTAGATGTTCATTCCAATCTAAAATTTAATATATATATATATATATATATATATATATATATATATTTGTCTTGGAGTACTCAGCAGTTGAAATACCGTTTTCTTTCTCCGGTTATTATTATTTTTTCGTGTGCACATTTTTAATAAACTTAGATCTATCGATTAAATACGGGGACTACTAACAGAGATGTTCCTAAATTAGTCAAAAGATTTTCAACTGAAATGATTCTCAGCTTTGGATCAAATCTAAGCTCCTAACACTGGATTTCCGGAGACTTACCAATGAATAAATATTAACATTCTGTAAGCTGTTTCTTAAAAAATAGTCTACGCAGGTTAGTAAAACGAAGTCAAACAACAGATCAGCACCTAACTTAATACTACTGAATTACTGAAAGTCCTTCAATTAAATTGTAACATGGAATGATTAACAGGAAGTCCCGAGTTTAAATCAAAAGAAACGGGTTTGACGTGTTAAAAGAGACGAGAAATGGATGAATGAAACGAATATTATCCAGCAATGATAATGTTGGACATTGTGACATAGAATGTTGACCCCCATCGTCTGAAAGAGGAGAAAAGGAAATACAGTAGGCGACCCACAGAACAAGCTACTAAAGTGTAACTCGCAACAGAGACCAGCAATAATTTTGCTGGCAGCAAGCCTCATAATTGTCCCACGGCACAGCCTTTAAGCCAAGGTAGACTAAGAAGATAAACTTTAGTGTTCTTCCCAAAATGGCGGGAAAAATAACCGGAAGAGCCCCAAATACAGAACACGCCAAGAGGAATACCTTGCGGGATATCACAACTGTGAGCTGGTTGCGATAAAGGTATCTACGACGAATATTAAGCTCAAATGTCGTTCACGCATCGGCCGAAACCACCGCATCTATACGAGTGTATTCCTAAGATGAGGTCATTAGAGAACATTAAGGGGAAAACAAAATACAGCAAAAGTCCTTATTTCCGGACAACATAATTTCCGGACACATGATATCCAGACAATCTAATTACCGGACATGTTTTCCTCTCATGCTCTTGTGGTTTATATAAATGCTTTTCTTGAGTTTCAACATCAAGGATGCTGTTTTCTTAATGAGTGAATCATGGAACACTGTGAAACAAACAACCCTTTCAAGGGCATGGAAGAATTTATATGGGGAAAATAGGAATACAAGTAAAACTGATAGTGCTATCGTTGTAACTTCGAAATCGTTGCCTGCAGAAGAAGCTTTAATATTGAATGAGACAAACTAATTCCTGAGGGCGATAAGCTTCAAACCTTTACTTTTGATGATCTTAGAGAATGGATAGATGAAAAGGATATTTCAACTTCTCCTTCCACAGAGCAAAAAAATGATGTTCCACACTCTGACGAAGAATATTCTGACAGCTCTACTATTTCAGAACAAAACAATGATGAATCAATAACGTGGGAATCTATACAAAAATCGATGTTGCAAGTTTTGAACTTCATGGAAAAAAAAGCAATTTTTAGCAAGAGTGAATGTATTCATGCTAGATCACTTCAAAATGTGCTTGGCAATTAAAAAAATGAAACAAAGGAAAGCAGCTGAAGTAAGGAAAACAGTGAAAGATGCTATGAATGCCTATGAAACTAAAGAATAAAACTTCATTATAAACTTGCTATATGTTTAAGTATGCGTAATAGATTTCAAAATGCATTCATTCTTATAATTTACTAATGTGTTATTAACGTAAATATTTACAATTTTGCAGTTTAAGTTTTTTCTATTATTATTTATTGGACTTATGAAAAATAAATTTTAATTTATTACTGTTACATTTATCATATTTATGTTGCTAACGCTTCTAGCAATTCTTAAAAATAAACGATATTTAGAACTCGGTCTCTCAATTAACCATATCTCGAATCAAATTATTTCCGGACGTCCTCATATCCGGACGGCGATGCTGTCCGGATATGAGAAATTCTACTGTATTCGATTTGGATCACCAATCAAGAGCCACATCCGTGCAGTTAATCATAAATTAAAGCAATACCAAAAATAATATGGGCTTCAAGGCAATGAACAATGCTTCTATTTTTGGTGGTTACTCATCCTCGATTTTTATTGCAACGATTGAATAGCGAATGAATAAAAAGTGTGCGATCTACAGATATTGTGTCTCAATTCCCGTCGTAGTAATTGCATTAACTAGAAACTTTTCAAAACGCTAAACAAAATAGAATTGACATTTCTGTTAACACGTTGACTCCGAAGTGGTACGTATGTGTACCACTGAGGTTAGGTTCTGTATTTTTTTCAGATCCTTCTAGTGACTATGTGTACAAACTGAAGTTTTACACCGGCCAGGCAATCGGAGGCAACGTGTTATAATATATTTACCATCAATTCTGTGATGATATACGAAAAATTAGTCGCAACTTCAATCAATTTTCTTTCATCAACAAAAGTTACACTGTTCAGCTGCTAATGTGAGGCACACGGAACAAAGGAGTATCATAAGAAGACGAATGACAAAATTATCTCTTCAGATCGAAGAGCCAATAACCTCCAATACGTGACGTGAACAACGTCCGTGACAAAAGAGCAATGAAACTCAAGTACCTCGGATCGAAAGACGAATAATGTATTACATAGCACCTTCATAGCCACATAGCGACAGCAGAGGACCTAGTAGTCGGAGATTCTAAACTCGGCCCTCGATTGTACAAAGATTAAGCAATCGATGCAAAGAAAAAGAACGCGTCGAGTTGCTACAACAAAGCACGACAACGACTAAGAATTTTTCATGCAGCCTCTAATCAGTTGTCCGTCAGAATAACGATCCCAATCGTTAGCGAGAACTGCAGATGGTCGCAGCTCTTCCCCAGTGGTGTTCCGAAAACTCATTTCTCACAATATGGATGAGGTCTTAAGAAGAAACGAGCTTAATGCCTGTACTCAACTTTCATACAGAAAGATTCAGGCTGTACAGCTGTCCTACTCTCAGCCTACCTTTGCCTTTTAAGTGATTGAGATGCCTGGCCAATGAAGCAACCCAACCTTCAGGGTTTCCTTCAAATATTACACGGTATTCAGGAAAAATTGCTTCTTTCCTTCCATTTCAACGAGTCTTAGACTTTGACTCCCGGAGGAGCGTGTTTAAAAACTCAAATATTCGCTCAATACAATTAGCACGAAGAATATCGGAAAAGGGGGACATACTTTATGTTAATTTGAAGTGATTTAAGCAATTCAGCTAATACAATTATCGCTCAATACTAGCCTTAACAGTTGCCAGACAGGAAATATAGAACTGTAACAGTGACTTCAAAGCAGGGCATATCCAAACTTACTTCATATCTGGCGATTGTGCTGATCAGGGAAGGTGCTTTATATTCGATTTTTTTCTGAATAAATTAAATCTATGAGGAAGTGTACGAATATTAGAGGCAAACGGAGCCATTTACCACAAACCTGCAGGTCATTACAAGAACTTCATGGTGAATGACGATATATTTATCGGTAATAATGCGGTCATTAAGGGTAATAATATATCGCCTTGAATACCCCCGTTAGAGCCGCGCAAATCCTAGGCAGAGCTCGTCTGTCGGAAGCATGCAGTCTAGACAGTAAGCCTCTCTTTATGCCCTAAATATGACCGTTTACACTTACAGAGAGCAAACTTCCTAACCACTCACCGGACCAAGCAACATTCTGTCAATCCTTCACTGACCAAAGTCTGTGACTACACTTCTTCTGAATCTTGCCACTAGATTCTCGTTGGTATGACATTGTGGCCCTTTGATTTGTATTAGCCCTCAAGAGCTCCCGTCGTCACGTCCGTGTCGGAACTTCACTGTTCAGGTCAGCATTCATTTGGGATACATTTTATAATGTAGTAGTTCATTGATTTGTGCCTCAGATTCGTTCTAGTCTCTGGTAGTCAACTTTAATATGCGTCTACTATTCATCAACAATATTTAATATGTTTAGTATACGCAATAATCACAGTGAATGCCCTCGTTGCTTTGCATTGTGTGTTACTCCCTGTAATTGAGCAACAACAATGTGTCATTTTTAAAAGTCTGCAAGCTAGCACATTTTGTTGTTTGATGATCGTACCTGTGAAACCAAAATGCTGAATTATCAAACGAATAATATATTGGTATCAACTCTACGTAACATAGAGAATAAGGTATCAAACGGCCAAGGATCTGTTACATCTAACTAGTAACTTAAAGATGAACATATACATGACACAAAAAATGTTTGCATCAGAGCCACTGCAGGCAAAGCGACTGCCTCTCCGTGAAGTACCGAACAAGAAAGCGCTGGCAAGCGTACAGGAGTTAGTGTTATGAAGTGTGCATGTAGCAAGGAGCTGCTTCACGTCTCTTCTTTGTTGCCTCACAGATAACGATATAGTCCATGGGGCGTCTGTACTGTTACTAGATCAATGTACGCACGAGGAATAAAAACTCCTCATTCCTCTTCTCCGTTGTAGTCTTCCTCCACCCTAAATAAACAGGCCATCCTTTTGGCTAGGTAACTAAGTAATGTCCTAGTAAACAAACGTAACAAAAAAATGTATAGTTTTTTATATTTTTTTTAATAATTATGAAACTTTCAGTGCTCAAAAATGAATAAAAAATATTAGTACAAGCAAATATCACCTATTACTTACCCCACGGTGATTAACTACTCGCAATCTGCTGCAGGAATCGGTAGTATCGATGAATAAGCGATAGAAATGTTCTTTTAACACGTTGACTCCGAAGTGGTACGTATGTGTACCACTGAGGTTAGGTTCTGTAATTTTTTTCAGATCCTTCTAGTAACTATGCGTACAAAGTGAAGTTTTACACCAATCAGGCAATCGCAACAAACGTGTTAATACTAAATAGTTTGACCTACGCATGTATTCATCGTAATGTTCACGGCAGCAAACACTTCAACAATACCACAAAGCAATGTATGAATAAGGCATGGGAAGACAAAAACAATAAGGCATAGGAAGAAAACAAAGCATGGGAAGAAGACAATAACAAGGCATGGGAAGAAAACAAAGCATGGGAAGAAGACAATAACAAGGCATGGGAAGAAGACAATAACAAAGCATGGGAAGAAGACAATAACAAAGCATAGGAAGAAGACAATAACAAGGCATGGAAGAAGACAACAAGGCATGAATGAGACACTAGTGGTGAAGAACAGCTGCACGGCACGTGGGCTTCCCCCACCAAAAAATAAAGAAGTTCCATAAACGATGGAACTTACACCAGGTATGATGGAGCCAGAAAATAGCCAAGCATAGAACACAGCAGCATTTATCGCTAAGGTAGGACAGACGGGCACTACACGCATACATCGTAATATTTTGTCAAGGAGTCCCCAAATTCTAGACACGCTAAACGAAAATCTCCATCGATTTGATTTTTGATTAATTTTGATTTTTATCTTCTGGAGATAACAATCTAAGCCGGTCAATCAATTATTACGAAATATTTGCAGTACAGTGATCAAACATTTTTAGTCTGACTATCAATGAACGATTGAATATCAATTAACTATTTCAATTTGTGAACGAAAACAGATGCGATTCACGAGTTTTTTAAAAACGTTCTCTATTTTTTTAGTCGATTGGCAACAAAATTCTTGATGCTATAAAAGAAATTGTAGCTTCGAGTTTTGCAGAAAACAATTTCTCGTGAACAAATGTAACCGGGTTGCATTTGTTTATGTGTGTAGGTTGAATTAACTGATGCAGGTTAAAATTCCCCAGATTATCAGGAGACAATTTTCAGAAATTTACTTAGTTTAGCACACAACTACAACGTTTCTGTTTCATTACCCCTATTCCTAACCTCGGGGACGATACGGCAGCGTTCTATTCGAAACCTGTCGCTAATTATTCACAGCAAAAAAACGATACCTTATTCAGAATACATATAAATCATTTCGACACAAAAATCAACGTCTACAATCCGTCAGAAATAATTATACTGCAGTAGAAATTCAACTGCAATGTATGATGAGCTGTCAAACGTGTCGGAAAAGTAAGTACAGTGAAACATGGCACACAGAGCGATCTGAGCTTGAATAGAAGCGTCTGCATAATTGCAATGTTGCTGGTGGGTGTTGCGACACAGCCTCAGAGGCTGTCCAGAGTGTGTGTGCACTGCACAAGATAAATGAGAAGGGAATGTGCAGTCATTTGTGCGAGGCACAGCACCAGTGGGAGCCCATGCAAGGAACAACAGGCCACATCGCTCTCTAGACGTCGTAAGTTGAGCCTTGGGACCTCACTCACATCAACAGAAAATGAACGATTCATGTTTGAGATATAAACAGTGCATCAAACAGAACCTATTCGAACGCATGAACCTCATTGGAATGTTGATATGCATCGGTAGTAATTTAAAAGCAAGTTTGCCTCACTTGTGATAATGCAGTCATTCGTTACACAAAATGGAACTTAGTCGATAAAGTGTGACTAACGTCGCAGCGTTATTCGTTAAATCAGCATTGATCGAAGAAGATAAAAAATATAGAATACAGATTAAATTTTCCATTATTAAAACCATCGCTGCGCACAATTTCTGCACATGTAGTTTTTGAAATATCGAAAATAATACAAGGATCTGTCATCACATGCACATAACGCTTCGCTGCTGAATGGCTTCAGTAAATGAAAGAACAACAAGAAACTATTATCGCTACGAGAGTCTCCCTACGCTCGATGCGTAGTGTGCCATGGAAATATTAAACGCTTCCATTTATATTTTTCATTTTAACTTTTAAGTAGGCAGTAAAGAATGGGATCATTATACAAAATAATAATAATATACCTACACTAAAATAAAAATTTACATCGGAAGGATTTAAATTGCCAAATCTTCTTTAGTTTCAGTGATAAAAATGCATTTGTAAATGCTAAATCTTCGCTATGGTGGTTTTTGTGATAACTCTTAAGAAAAACTAGTCGACCGGCCGTTCTTCGCCAGCTGTTGAGGCATGTGGAAATTACGAATGCAGTCCCGTTGCATATTAATCTACAGTTCTGAATATGTTCATCATGGTGTTGCCGTCCAGGTTGAGCCTCCGGTCTTCACTGCTCAGAATGAAAGTATACTTCTCGAGTGTGACTGGAAGTAGACGCTTATCAGTTGTGCTCATAACCTTCTTACGAAAATAAAGCCGAGTTTTCTCAGTCACAAGCACTTAACTATTACCACTGTAGACATGCAGAGTACTACAGAGTGTCTCAAAAAAATGCAGGTGTGAGGTTCGAACCTTTGCGAACATGATTCTTTAATCACATTTAATCATGTTCGCAAAGGTTCGAACCTCACACCTGCAACACAAAGAAGACAGCATGTTAGCAACGGTTAAAGGGTGAGTACATTTTTTTTGAGATACCCTGTATTTACATTCTGGGTAGTCAGGAGTGTCATTCTAGGTTCAATAAATATTCAACGTAAACGTGATCACGAACTTATCTATGCTAAAATGACGGTATTATTTCGCTGCTCTACTAACTACCAGGTGCGGCACCATAACTTCCTCTTTTCATATCACTTTCCTTTGAAAAAAAAATTATGTTGCCGCACCCTATATAATCTCCGCGTAATTAACAACGCATCTTACCTATTGAATGACTTGATCTTCAGAATTCAAAGTTTTCATGAAAAAAAATCAAATCCACATTATAGAGGGCAGTCAGACATCCAGTTTACTACTACACTGACACACACACGAGATTCGGGCTTGGTAAGTTGGAAAGAAGAACAAATTCGTTCTAATAAGGTTATCAATTTTAGTATGAATACTCGGAAATAATTAATTTGTCGCCAGTGTGAGTTTGTGGGGATGTCCCACTCAGTTATGAAACAGATGAACATTACTCACTACTGAAAGTGAATTGAGTACTGCTAATTTTAGCTAAGTTTTGAGAAAGGGTTTCACGTACAGAGGAATTAGTATATATTTACTGTGTGCGTTTACTGCTACCTATTTCAAACTTCAAGTCTTGTGCTCCTGAGCCATACTGTACCCACAACCACACCACACCATACTGCACGCCGTCACTCTGGTATCCTGTCCGAGATCCTGACTTAGATCTGCCAGATGTCACTACATTTTACAACTAAGAACACACTCAATTGCACGCTTATTCTCCAAGATCCTCAGGATCTTCTTCCATCTTGACTTCCCCGCATGGAACGTGAATGTCAGTGTATGGGTTGCTTTCACCGAGCACTTTATCAGCAGGGTGCTGAACACGCTCGTCAGCAGGGTGCTGAACACGCTCGTCAGAGTTAATGAGCAGGTAGAACTTCTCGTTCAACCCTAATCCCCCCCTCACAAACCAAACATGTATTGTTAACCAATTTTAAGCAATCAGGTACCTCTCTTAAACAAACCAATGCTCGATTATTTTGACTGATCGACACCATGGACCCAATCCTACCTTCCAGATGATATTTCAGTCACCGTCTTCTTTTATCACACCGGGTTTGGATTCAATATGGCCTTAACACGTTGACTCCGAAGTGGTACGTATGTGTTCCACTTCGGTTAGGTTCCGTAATTTTTTCAGATCCTTCTAGTGACTATGCGTACAAAGTGAAGTTTTACACCAATCAGGCAATCGGAGGCAACGTGTTAACTCTCACGGTTACAACATTAGTTCTGAAGGATTGAGAGCAGTAACCAGTATCGGCCAAACAAAGCAGCGTATGTTGTAGACCACGACCAACAGTGAGAGCTTGAAAAGGAGTGCGTGAAATGAGAGCATAACTTTGTATAAAAGAATCTATACGCAATCGTATAGATCACGCGAACTCAGGTTCAAATTATAATTACAAAATAATCGCTTCCATCTTCAAGGAGTACATAAATGAACATGAAGGGGAGTAGAAATTCATCCCCGAAGGGCATAAATGAATTCTTGGAAGGGGTTTGAAGATGCGTCGTGAGTAAACTAATCGAAATTGAATTTAAATTTACAGTTCGAAATTACGCGCCAGGTCAACGGAACATTTTACAATCGAGTCTATATGGACGTGCATGCAATCCAGGTAACGAAACTATACAGGCCAGAATAAAATACACTGAAGTCTAACTTAGTCTTGCTATACTGGTACAGAAGAAGTTTTTTTAACCGGCACCGACGGGACTTTTAATATCACCCAAGTAATCACAAACAATTCATAGACACGCTAAACATAAAAGGATAACAATATTGATTGCTAAAGCAGTTAAAGAAGAAAAAACAATGAATAAATATATAAAGCTTGACCAGCGAGTACCGGTTTAAAGAAATTCTACTGTATTGTGTGTAAGCTTTTGTGTGCTGAATGATGGAGACATGTATTGTGAAAAAGCGGCATTGTTTAAAAAGCTACGATTAATTTCTTGGTAGTTGCATATTTCTCCTCGGATAAAAAGTTTACGAAATGATACTGATAATATTCAGAATTTTATTACCGTCCTCAGTATGCAGTAATGAATTATGCGATTACAAATGCAGTAGTGAACTAGGCGATGACAAAATTAATGGAGTAGGTCATGTGTATAAAGAAAAATTCCAAACATTTTAAAGAAAAGAATCCATTATTCGGAGTAATAGTGACATTTCGTAGCCAAACCCCAATAAAATCAACAATCTGTAACGACCTGACGAAGAACTCGCTACATATATCTAATACTCCCTGAAATTTCTGGTATATTATTTATAAAACCGCTCCCACTATATGCAAACCATTCATGGCAGTGAGCTTTCAAAATATGGAAGTATTTATTTATTTTATGGGACAACGGGGATAAAAATGTGTTCTCAGTGTAAAGGTGAGGTATTTCAGTTTAAGTCATAAAAATAGATCGTTTAACCAAGCCCAGTGACGGACTTAAAACTCCACTCACTACAGAAATCTGCCTTTGTTTCATCAAATAAGATTGACGCGTTTTATTCCATAGGTTCCTCATTAATTAGAGCCATAAAGAGCTCACTCAACTCAGAGCAGTCCACAGATTTGAAGATGAAAACATCACAAGACAAAGCAGTCCGTAATAAAACAGTTGTTAATTATAAGGCCTGCTCATAGCACAGGAATAATAAATGAGAACCCTCAGTAACTGGCTACTGATTACTCTTAAGAAGAATGAATAACTAATTGTGATGTAACACACCACTGAGACAAGGAATGTGTATGAATTAGGGATGTGCTCACAAGTTTCAGGACGAACAGAACGTGGACATCAATAATGAAGTAAGGACTTGCATAATTTCTGCCTTGTTACTTGGTGTCAGTCGAAAGTATTTAATAAACGCGCTAAA
>VCRD01003030.1:49161-72869 GCA_006783055.1 Trinorchestia longiramus | reverse complement strand
AAATATGTTCGTGCTCCGAGACGGTACAATTGAAATATCTCATTTGAAAGGCATGCAGCTCTCATTTCTACAGATCAAAAATATTTATAGCATTGGTGAATACTGGGATACTAATATCCATTCTTCAAGCCCTAACATCATGCCATTTGAAGAGAAAATATTTTACTTTTGCATTTTGTTCACACTAGAAAATCTCAGCAAATTACGTTGACACCATCTCATAGAGTTGTGTACAACTTTAACTTACATAGAAATTACATAGGAGTAATAAAATAAAAACAAAATAAAAGAATAAAAAATATGAGCAACACAGTACAAAATAAAATAAATGATGAGTCACTAGTCTATTATAATTCAATTTTCTTCAATATAATTAATTCTACCGAATTTGCCGTTTTCCCTTGAACAAGTTTATTGACACAAGTTACTGAATTCCCTTTCAATGAAGTAAACACTGACATCTGAAAAGATAAAACAAAAATTTATAACTTCCATATCAGTCGCAGACATTTGTAACCGATTTAGGTTCGAAATCGAGATTCCCGAATACAAAATAATGTAATGAAGACATGTTTATCCTGCTAAGAATTAAACTGCAATACGTGACCCATAACGTCCAGGTGCATGCGTTGGCGGCCCCTTTCTAGACCTAGAATTGAAGGATTGCAAATAGGAAACGCACCTCAATATCAGAGCATGTAACTGTCAGTACTGCACAGGTACCTGTGTGTCTCGAAGGGATGGCTAAATCTAGCTCGTGGGTGGACACGGTGACGTCGCCTGATGGATCCTACGTTACTTCATTAGCTCGCATGATTGTTCCCGTCACTTCTCACACACGACTAGGGCCTGAATAGTACAAGTTTTTACAATTTCCGGTATTGCAATTACATGAATGACTACCAGGTGGGAATCCTTAAGTTCTAATGTACCAAATGGTACACTGCTGCTAACAAATCAGTAGTTATAATATGATTGGAGACAAGAAGAGCGTATTAGCAGTACTCGTGCACAGCTCAGTTGTGAAATGGATGTTACAGGAGTTATACTGACACAATGTCGCTTCCATGAATAACGAACTGTTCGTGCCGTTCCGTTCACTGTCGTGTAGCCATCAATGATTTCATTCCATTCAATTCCCTTATCTAATTACGATTTAAGTAATCCAATGCAGAACCAGAGTAAAGCGCATCGGTTAGCACCAATGGTTGGTTGGACAACTTTCAATTTTAATAAAGATATTGTGAGAAATTTTTTAAGAGGAAATGCGTACGTGGTCTCCGTTTAACATACATCGCATGTTTACTGGCGATATACGAAATAAGGAGACAGCAGAAATGCTGAGAATGACGACAATTTTCCGAAAACTCAATTAACTATTGGCAATTTCCCTACTATATAGAGACCAGAATTAGCTTTCTAGAAACTTGTCTATTCTCCGGTCATTAGCCATAATAGACTGACACGTTTACTTAAGCAGCACATGAGCGCAATTAGCACGGATTCTCAAGACGAAAAAAGTCCTCGCCAGTTGTCTGTACTGATATTATAGATATTAACACGAATGTAGGAAAACTGTGTTTGAAGTATCTTCTACATAGCTGCTGGTTTGTGTTTTTCTAGTTTCTTGAGATAGACAATGGACGCCATATTTTGCTGAAATTAAATCATTTTTGCACAGATATCTCCCGATCTTTTCCATTGAATTTCATTGAAATAGATAGTTTTCGAATATTCATCAAGGCGGATATGGCAGCACATATCTGACTCGTAATCTTCATTTCACCAAAAATAGACGGTATGAGAAAATAGGATTACTTGCAGGATTACTTTCGAGGGATGAGATTCGTTGGAGGATTACTTTCGAGGGATGGAATTACTTGGAAGATTACTTTCGAGGGATGTGATTACTTGGAGGATTACTGTCGCGGCATAGGATTACCTGAAGCGTTAGAGTGCTGGTCAAAGCTACATGTTGGTCATTGGTCTGGTCGCTCAATTCGACAATTCCGTCACTCCATCAATAGCGTTACCTACAGAATACAGAGACCCTCCCCAAGTTCTTAATACGATCAGATGTTACACAGCGCACTTTAGGTCATAGCACGGAATTCACCCAATTATAATAAAGGGAACTTAAAAATAAGGACATAAAAAAGGCTTAAAATTATATTGGAGTAACGAAAGAACGCGACAGAGCNCCATGCGCTTCCACTTTGGCCATGAGTCTTTCGTGGGGGACTTTGTCGAAGGCTTTTTGAAAGTCTAGATAGACAAGGTCTACGACTTTTGTCCAGAAGAAGCTTTAATATTGGATGAGACACAAACTAATTCCTGAGGGCGATAAGCTTCAAACCCTTACTTCTGATGATCTTAGAGAATGGATAGATGAAAAGGACATTTCAACTTCTCTTTCCACAGAGCAAAAAAAAATGGTGTTCCACACTCTGACGAAGAATATTCTGACAGCTCTACTTTTTCAGAACAAAACAATGATGAATCAATAACGTGGGAATCTATACAAAAATCGATGTTGCAAGTTGTGAACTTCATGGGAAAAAAAGCAATTTTTAGCAAGAGTGAATGTATTCATGCTAGATCACTTCAGAAGGTGCTTGGCAATTAAAAAAATTAAAGAAAGGAAAGCAGCTGAAGTAAGGAAAACAGTGAAAGATGCTATGAATGCCTATGAAACTAAAGAATAAAACTTCATTATAAACTTACTATATGTTTAAGTATGCGTAATGGATTTCAAAATGCATTCATTCTTATAATTTACTACATGTGTTATTAACGTATATATTTACAATTTTGCAGTTTAAGTTTTTTCTATTATTTATTGGACTTATGAAAAATAAATTTTAATTTATTACTGTTACATTTATCATCTTTATGTTGCTAACGCTTCTAGCGATTCTTAAAAATAAACGATATTTAGAACTCGGTCTCTCAATTAACCATATCTCGAATCACATTATTTCCGGACGTCCTCATATCCGGACGGCGATGCTGTCCAGATATGAGAAATTCTACTATATTCGATTTGGATCACCAATCAAGAGCCACATCCGTGCAGTTAATCATAAATTAAATTAATACCAAAAATAATATGGGCTTCAAGGCAATGAACAATGCTTCTATTTTTGGTGGTTACTTATCCTCGATTTTTATTGCAACGATTGAATACCGAATGAATAAAAAGTGTGCGATCTACAGATATTGTGTCAATTCCCGTCGTAGTAATTGCATTAACTAGAAATTTTTCAAAACGCTAAAAAAATAGAATTGACATTTCTGTTAACACGTTGACTCCGAAGTGGTACGTATGTGTACCACTGAGGTTAGGTTCTGTAATTTTTTCAGATCCTTCTAGTGACTATGCGTACAAAGTGAAGATTTACACCAGTCAGGCAATCGGAGGCAACGTGTTATAATATATTTACCATCAATTCTGTGATGATATACGAAAAATTACAGTCGCAACTTCAATCAATTTTCTTTCATCAACAAAAGTTACACTGTTCAGCTGCTAATGTGAGGCATACGGAACAAAGGAGTATCATAAGAAGACGAATAACAAAATTATCTCTTCAGATCGAAGAGCCAATAACCTCCAATATGTGACGTGAACAACGTCCGTGACAAAAGAGCAATGAAACTCAAGTACCTCGGATCGAAAGACGAATAATGTATTACATAGCACCTTCATAGCCACATAGCGACAGCAGAGGACCTAGTAGTCGGAGATTCTAAACTCGGCCCTCGATTGTACAAAGATTAAGCAATCGATGCAAAGAAAAAGAACGCGTCGAGTTGCTACAACAAAGCACGACAACGACTAATAATTTTTCATGCAGCCTCTAATCAGTTGTCCGTCAGAATAACGATCCCAATCGTTAGCGAGAACTGCAGATGGTCGCAGCTCTTCCCCAGTGGTGTTCCGAAAACTCATTTCTCACAATATGGATGAGGTCTTAAGAAGAAACGAGCTTAATGCTTGTACTCAACTTTCCTACAGAAAGATTCAGGCTGTACAGCTGTCCTACTCTCAGCCTACCTTTGCCTTTTAAGTGATTGAGATGCCTGGCCAATGAAGCAAACCAACCTTCAGGGTTTCCTTCAAATATTACACGGTATTCAGAAAAAAATTGCTTCTTTCCTTCCATTTCAACGAGTCTTAGACTTTGACTTCCGGAGGAGCGTGTTTAAAAACTCAAATATTCGCTCAATACATTTAGCACGAAGAATATCGGAAAAGGGGGACATACTTTATGTTAATTTGAAGTGATTTAAGCAATTCGGCTAATACAATTATCGCTCAATACTAGCCTTAACAGTTGCCAGACAGGAAATATAGAACTGTAACAGTGACTTCAAAGCAGGGCAAATCCAAACTTACTTCATATCTGGCGATTGTGCTGATCAGGGAAGGTGCTTTATATTCGATTTTTTTCCGAATAAATTAAATCTATGAGGAAGTGTACGAATATTAGAGGCAAACGGAGCAATTTACCACAAACCTGCAGGTCATTACAAGAACTTCATGGTGAATGACGATATATTTATCGGTAATAATGCGGTCATTAAGGGTAGTAATATATCGCCTTGAATACCCCCGTTAGAGCCGCGCAAATCCTAGGCAGAGCTCGTCTGTCGGAAGCATGCAGTCTAGACAGTAAGCCTCTCTTTATGCCCTAAATATGACCGTTTACACTTACAGAGAGCAAACTTCCTAACCACTCACCGGACCATGCAACATTCTGTCAATCCTTCACTGACCAAAGTCTGCGACTACACTTCTTCTGAATCTTAGCACTAGATTCTCGTTGGTATGACATTGTGGCCCTTTGATTTGTATTAGCCTTCAAGAGCTCCCGTCGTCACGTCCGTGACGGAACTTCACTGTTCAGGTCAGCATTCATTTGGGATACATTTTATAATGTAGTAGTTCATTGATTTGTGCCTCAGATTCGTTCTAGTCTCTGGTAGTCAACTTTAATATGCGTCCACTATTCATCAACAATATTTAATATGTTTAGTATACGCAATAATCACAGTGAATGCCCTCGTTACTTTGTATTGTGTGTTACTCCCTGTAATTGAGCAACAACGATATGTCATTTTTAAAAGTCTGCAAGCTAGCACATTTTGTTGTTTGATGATCGTGCCTGTGAAACCAAAATGCTGAATTATCAAACGAATAATATATTGGTATCTACCTAAAATAGAGAATAAGGTATCAAACGGCCAACGATCTGTTACATCTAACTAGTAACTTAAAGATGAACATATACATGACACAAAAGATGTTTGCATCAGAGCCACTGCAAGCAGAAGCGACTGCCTCTCCGTGAAGTACCGGACAAGAAAGCGCTGGCAAGCGTACAGGACTTAGTGTTATGAAGTGTGCATGTAGCAAGGAGCTGCTTCACGTCTCTTCTTTGTTGCCTCACAGATAACGATATAGTCCATGGTGCGTCTGCACTGTTGCTAGATCAATGTACGCACGAGGAATAAAAACTCCTCATTCCTCTTCTCCGTTGTAGTCTTCTTCCTCCACCCTAAATAAACAGGCCATCCTTTTGGCTAAGTAACTAGGTAATGTCCTAGTAAACACACGTAACAAAAAATGTATAGTTTCTTATATTTTTTTTAATAATCATGAAACTTTCAGTGCTCAAAAATGAATAAAAAATATTAGTACAAGCAAGTATCACCTATTACTTACCCCCACGGTGATTAACTACTCGCAATCTGCTGCAGGAATCGGTAGTATCGATGAATAAGTGATAGAAATTTTCTTTTAATACTAAATAGTTTGACCTACGCATGCATTCATCGTAATGTTCACGGCAGCAAACACTTCAACGATACCACAAAGCGATGTATGAATAAGGCATGGAAAAAGACAATAACAGTAAGGCATGGGAAGACAAAAACAATAAGGCATAGGAAGAAAACAAAGCATGGGAAGAAGACAATAACAAAGCATAGGAAGAAGACAATAACAAAGCATAGGAAGAAGACAATAACAAGGCATGAATGAGACACTAGTAGAGAAGAACAGCTGCACGGCACGTGGGCTTCCCCCACCAAAAAATAAAGAAGTTCCATAAACGATGGAACTCACCAGGTATGATAGAGCCAGAAAATAGCCAGCATGGAACACAGCAGCATTTATCACTAAGGTAGGACAGACGAGCACTACACGCATACCTCGTAATATTTTGCCAAGGAGTTCTGCATTTCCCTCGAGTCCCCGAATTCTAGACACGCTAAACGAAAATCTCCATCGATTTGATTTTTGATTAATTTTAATTTTTATCTTCTGGAGATAAAAATCTAAGCCGGTCAACCAATCATTACGAAATATTTGCAGTACAGTGACCTAATATTTTTAGTCTGACTATCAATGAACGATTGAATATCAATTAACTATTTCAATTTGTGAACGAAAACAGATGCGATTCACTGAGTTTTTAAAACCTTCTCTATTTTTTTTAGTCGATTGGCAACAAAATTCTTGATGCTATAAAAGAAATTGTAGCTTCGAGTTTTGCAGAAAACAATTTCTCGTGAACTAATGTAACCGGGTTACATTTGTTTATGTATGTAGGTTGAATTAACTGATGTAGGTTAAAATTCCCCAAATTATCAGGAGACAATTTTCAGAAATTTACTTAGTTTAGCACACAAATACAAGGTTTCTGTTTCATTCCCCCTATTCCTAACCTCGGGTACGATACGGCAGCGTTCTATTCGAAACCTGTCACTAATTATTCACAGCAAAAACGATACCTTATTCAGAATACATACAAATCATTTCGACACAAAAATCAACGTCTACAATCCGTCAGAAATAATTATACTGCAGTAGAAATTCAACTGTAATGTATGATGAGCTGTCAAACGTGTCGGAAAAGTAAGTACAGAGAAACATAGCACACAGAGCGATCTGAGCTTGAATAGAAGCGTCTGCATAATTGCAATGTTGGTGGTGGGTGTTGCGACACAGCCTCAGAGGCTGTCCAGAGTGTGTGTGCACTGCACAAGATAAATGAGAAGGGAATGTGCAGTCATTTGTGTGAGGCACAGCAGCAGTGGGAGCCCATGCAAGGAACAACAGGCCACATCGCTCCCTAGACGTCGTAAGTTGAGCCTTGGGACCTCACTCACACCAACAGAAAATGAACGATTCATGTTTGAGATATAAGCAGTGCATCAAACAGAACCTATTCGAACGCATGAACCTCATTGGAATGTTGATATACATCGGTAGTAATTTAAAAGCAAGCTTGCCTCACTTGTGATAATGCAGTCATTCGTTACACAAAATGGAACTTATTCGATGAAAGTGTGACTAACGCCGCAGCGTTATTCGTTAAATAAGCATTAATCGAAGAAGATAAAAAATATAAAATACAGATTAAATTTTCCATTATTAAAACCATCACTGCGCACAATTTCAGCACATATAGTTTTTGAAATATCGAAAAAAATACAAAGATCTGTCATCACAGGCACATAACGCTTAGCTACTGAATGGCTTCAGTAAATGAAAGAACAACAAGAAACTATTATCGCTACGAGAATCGCCCTACGCTTGATGCGTGGTGTGCCATGGAAATATTAAACGCTTCCATTTACATTTTTCATTTTAACTTTTAAGTAGGCAGTAAAGAATGGGATCATTATAAAAAATAATAATAATATACCTACACTAAAATAAAAATTTACATCGGAAGGATTTAAATTGCCAAATCTTCTTTAGTTTCAGTGATAAAAATGCATTTGTAAATGCTAAATCTTCGCTATGGTGGTTTTTGTGATAACTCTTAAGAAAAACTAGTCGACCGGCCGTTCTTAGCCAGCTGTTGAGGCATGTGGAAATTACGAATGCAGTCCCGTTGCATATTAATCTACAGTTCTGAATATGTTCATCATGGTATTGCCGTCCAGGTTGAGCCTCCGGTCTTCACTGCTCAGAATGAAAGCATGGTCTTCTCGAGTGTGACTGGAAGTAGACGCTTATCAGTTCCGCTCATAACCTTCTTACGAAAATAAAGACGAGTTTTCTCAGTCACAAGCACATAACTATTACCACTGTCGACATGCAGAGTACTATATACATTCTGGGGAGTCAGGAGTGTCATTCTAGGTTCAATAAATGTTCAACGTAAGCGTGATCACGAACTTATCTATGCAAAAATGACGGTATTATTTGGCTGCTCTCCTAACTACAGGGTGCGGCAACATAACTTCCTCTTTTCATATCGCTTTGCGCGGAAAAAAAATTATGTTGCCGCACCCTATATAATCTCCGCGTAATTAACAACGCATCTTACCTATTGAATGACTTGATCTTCAGAATTCAAAGTTTTCATGAAAAAAAATCAAATCCACATTACAGAGCGCAGTCAGACATCCAGTTTACTACTACACTGACACACACACGAGATTCAGGCTTGCTAAGTTGGAAAGAAAAACAAATTCGTTCTCATAGGGTTATCGATTTTAGTATGAATACTCGGAAATAATTAATTTGTCACCAGTGTGAGTTTGTGGGGATGTCTCACTCAGTTATGAAACAGATGAACAATACTCACTACTGAAAGTGAATTGAGTACTGCTAATTTTAGCTAAGTTTTGAGAAAGGGTTTCACGTACAGAGGAATTAGTATATATTTACTGTGTGCGTTTACCGCTACCTATTTCAAACTTCAAGTCTTGTGCTCCTGAACCATACTGTACCCACAACCACACCATACTGCATGCCGTCACTCTGGTAACCTGTCCGAGATCCTGACTTAGATCTGCCAGTTGTCACTACATTTTACAACTAAGAACACATTCAATTGCACGCTTATTCTCCAAGTTCCTCAGGATCTTCCTCAATCTTGACTTCTATGCTTTCATCTTTCATGCCTCCATCTTGACAATGGGTTGCTTTCACCGAGCACTTTATCAGCAAGGTGCTGAACACGCTCGTCAGCAGGGTGCTGAACACGCTCGTCAGCAGGGTGCTGAACACGCTCGTCAGCAGGGTGCTGGACACGCTCGTCAGCAGGGTGCTGAACACGCTCGTCAGCAGGGTGCTGGACACGCTCGTCAGAGTCAATGAGCAGGTAGAACTCCTCGTTCAACCCTAACCCACCCCCCACAAACCAAACATGTATTGTTAAGCAATGTTAAGCAATCAGGTACCTCTCTTAAACAAACCAATGTTCGATTATTTTGACTGCTCGACACCGTGGACCCAATCCTACCTTCCAGATAATATTTTAGTCACCGTCTTCTTTTATCATACCGGATTTGGATTCAATATGTCCTTAACTCTCACGGTTACAACATTAGTTTTGAAGGTTTGAGAGCAGTAACCAGTATCGGCCGAACAAAGCAGCTTATGTTGTAGACCACGACCAACAGTGAGAGCTTGAGTGCGTGAAATGAGAGCATAACTTTGTATACAAGAATCTATACGCGATCGTATACATAGATTACGCGAACTCGGGTTCAAATTATAATTACAAAACAATTGCTTCCATCTTCAAGGAGTACATAAATGGACATGAAGGGGAGTAGAAATTCATCCCTGAAGGGCATAAATGAATTCTTGGAAGGGGTTTGAAGATACGTCGTGAGTAAACTAATCGAAATTTAATTTAAATTTACAGATCGAAATTACGCGCCAGGTCAACGGAACATTTTACAATGAGTCTATATCGACGTGCATGCAATCCAGGTAACGAAACTATACAGGCCAGAATAAAATACACTGAAGTCTAACTCACTCTTGCTATACTGGTACAGAAGAAGTTTTTTTAACCGGCACCGACGGGACTTTGCATTTACCTGTTAATATCACCCAAGTAATCACAAACAATTCATAGACACGCTAGACATAAAAGGATAACAATATCGATTGCTAAAGCAGTTAAAGAAGAAAAAACAATGAATAAATATATAAAGCTTGACCAGCGAGTACCGGCTTAAAGGAATTCTACTGTATTGTGTGTAAGCTTTTGAGTGCTGAATGATGGAGACATGTATTGTGAAAAAGCGGCATTGTTTAAAAAGCTACGATTAATTTCTTGGTAGTTGCATATTTCTCCTCGGATAAAAAGTCTACGAAATGATACCGATAATATTTAGAAATTTTATTACCGTCCTCAGTATGCAGTAATGAATTAAGCGATTACAAATGCAGTAGTGAATTAGGCGATGACAAAATTAATGGAGTAGGTCATGTGTATAAAGAAAAATTCTAAACATTTTTAAGAAAAGAATCCATTGTTCGGAGTAATAGTGACATTTTGTATCCAAACCCCAATAAAATCAACAATCTGTAACGACCTGATGAAGAACTCGCTACATATATCTAACACTCCCTGAAATTTCTGGTATATTATTTATAAAACCGCTCCCACTATATGCAAATAATTCATAGCAGTGAGCTCTCAAAATACGGAAGTATTTTGAGAAGTTCTCAGTGTAAAGGCGAGGTATTTCAATTTAAGTCATAAAAATAGATCGTTTAACCAAGCCCAGTGACGGACTTAAAACCCCACTCACTACAGAAATCTGCCTTTGTTTCATCAAATAAGATTGACGCGTTTTATTTCATAGGTTCCTCATTAATTAGAGCCATAAAGAGCTCACTCAACTCAGAGCAGTCCACAGATTTGAAGATGAAAACATCACAAGACAAAGCAGTCCGTAATAAAACGGTTGTTAATTATAAGGCCTGCTCATAGCACAGGAATAATAAATGAGAACCCTCAGTAACTGGCAACTGATTACTCTTAAGAAGAATGAATAACTTATTGTGATGTAACACACCACTGAGACAAGGAATGTGTATGAATTAGGGATGTGCTCACAAGTTTCAGGATGAACAGAACCTGGACATCAATAATGAAGTAAGGACTTGCATAATTTCTGCCTTGTTACTTGGTGTCAGTCGAAAGTATTTAATAAACGCGCTAAAAAATATGTTCGTGCTCCGAGACGGTACAATTGAAATATCTCATTTGAAAGGCATGCAGCTCTCATTTCTACAGATCAAAAATATTCATAGCATTGGTGAATACTGGGATACTAATATCCATTCTTCAAGCCCTAACATCATGCCATTTGAAGAGAAAATATTTTACTTTTGCATTTTGTTCACACTTGAAAATCTCAGCAAATTCCGTTGACACCATCTCATAGAGTTGTGTACAACTTTAACTTACATAGAAATTACATAGGAGTAATAAAATAAAAACAAAATAAAAGAATAAAAAATATGAGCAACACAGTACAAAATAAAATAAATGATGAGTCACTAGTCTATTACAATTCAATTTTCTTCAATATAATTAATTCTACCGAATTTGCCATTTTCCCTCGAACAAGTTTATTGACATAAGTTACTGAATTCCCTTTCAATGAAGTAAACACTGACATCTGAAAAGATAAAACAAAAATTTATAACTTCCATATCAGTCGCAGACATTTGTAACCGATTTAGGTTCGAAATCGAGATTCCCGAATACAAAATAATGTAATGAAGACATGTTTATCCTGCCAAGAATTAAACTGCAATACGTGACTCATAACGTCCAGGTGCATGCGTTGCCCCCTTTCAACATCTAGAATTGACGAAGGATTGCAAATAGGAAACGCACCTCAATGTCAGAGCATGTAGCTGTCAGTACTGCACAGGTACCTGTGTCTCTCGAAGGGATGGCTAAATCTAGCTCGTGGGTGGACACGGTGACGTCGCCTGATGGATCCTACGTAACTTCATTAGCTCGCATGATTGTTCCCGTCACTTCTCACACACGACTGGGGTCTGAATAGTACAAGTTTTTTACAATTTCCGGTATTGCAATTAAATGAATGACTACCAGGTGGGAATCCTTAAGTTCTAATGTACCAAATGGTGCACTGCTGCTAGCAAATCGGTAGTAATAATATGATTGGAGACAAGAAGAGCGTATTAGCAGTACTCGTGCACAGCTCAGTTGTGAAATGGATGTTACAGGCGTTATACTGACACAATGTCGCTTCCATGAATAACGAACTGTTCGTGCCGTTCCGTTCACTGTCGTATAGCCATCAATGATTTCACTTCATTCAATTCCCTTATCTAATTACGATTTAAGCAATCCAATGCAGAACCAGAGTAAAACGCACCGGTTAGCACCAATGGTTGGTGGGACAACTTTTAATTTTAATAAAGATATTGTGAGCAATTTTTTAAGAGGAAATGCGTACGAGGTCTCCGTTTAACATACATCGCATGTTTACCTGAGCGTGAGGTAGAACAAGGCCATGCAATACCAGGTCTGGGTGCCGCAAGATAACCACGCTTTTAGTCAAAAAACACTATAAATTTTCCATAGAGAAAATAGAAAAACAATTTTTCTGGCCATTGAATTACAATTCAATGATAAAAACGAGGTCTTTTTCTTGGCCCACAAATGAGTTGCATGCTAAATAAGGTCAACTTGCAGAGCAATTGATTCAGAGACGGTAATTAGAATGCAGACAGAACTTGTATTTCTTCAATGAGACATGTCAACTACAAATATTGATCATATGCTTCGAATATCGACCTTAATTTTTCTACTGCAGAATTTTCCAGCCAACATGATAGCCTCTCACTGCAAACTATATAGTTGCATGAAATTCCCCTTGCCTGCACACTTTTGAAAAGCGAGAACAGAAAAATGTTGGTTTCTAGCGATATACGAAATAAGGAGACAGCAGAAGTGCTGAGAATGACGACAATTTTCCCAAAACTCAATCAACTATTGGCAATTTCCCTACTATATAGAGACCAGAATTAGCTTTCTATGAACTTGTCTGTTCTCCGGTCACTAGCCATAATAGACTGACACGTTTACTTAAGCAGCACATGAGCGCAATTAGCACGGATTCTCAAGACGAATCAAGTCCTCGCCAGTTGTCCGTACAGATATTATAGATGTTAACACGAATGGAGGAAAACTGTGTTTGAAGTATCTTCTACATAGCTGCTGGTCTGTGTTTTTCTAGTTTCTTGAGATAGACAATGGACGCCATATTTTGCTGAAATTTAATCATTTTTGCACAGATATCTCCCGATCTTTTCCATTGAATTCCATTGAAATAGATAATTTTCGAATATTCATAAAAGCGGATATGGCAGCATATATCTGACTCGTAATCTTCATTCCACCAAAAATGGACGGTATGAGAAAATGGGATTACTTGCAGGATTACTTTCGAGGGATGAGATTCCTTGGAGGATTACTTTCGAGTGATGGAATTACTTGGAGGATTACTTTCGAGTGATGGAATTACTTGGAGGATTACTTTCGAGGGATGTGATTACTTGGAGGATTACTGTCGCGGCATAGGATTACCTGAAGCGCCAGAGAGCTGGTCAGAGCTACATGTTGGTCATTGGTCTGGTCGCTCAATTCGACAATTTCATCACTCCATCAATAGCGTTACCTACAGAATACAGAGACCCTCAACAAGTTCTTCATACAATCAGATGTTACACAGCGCACTTTAGGTCATAGCACGGAATTCGCCCAATTATAATAAAGGGAACTTAAAAATAAGGACATAAAAAAGGCTTAAAATTATATTGGAGTAACGAAAGAACGCGACAGAGCGATTAAACAATAAAGTAATTGTTATTCGATCAATTGTCATTATCAAGTCTATGGTGAGGGGAAACATACAAAAAATGTAGGTTGAGTGAAAAATTGATGGAAGTGCCTAATATTAACATGAAATTAAAAGACTACGAACAAAACTGTTAGAATTGTTAACAATTTTTATTATTTAACACGCATGACAAATGTCAACAGCGAAAAATGCCTAACAAAATACACAAGATAATAGGACGGCCCTACACTGGTGTACATATGAAATTAAAACCACTAACAGAAATTTCTCTTTCCTCTGTTAAATTTACCAGAAAAAAGTATTAGGTCATAATGAAACAAAAAATAAACAACTTACATACCAACATCGATTTTACGAAACGATAACAAAAAAATTCCTATTCGACAGGCATGGAATTTGACATGTATCATTCAGAGACGTGATTACTGTCCCATGTGTCGTGTAATAGCCTCTGATAGCAATACAGGTCTAAGGACGACATAGCATGCTGTTAATAAGGGCGTCATCCTCATTATGATGTATTAACACTTCTTCCTGCAGAGGAGTTCGCAAATCCTGAAGATTGGTAGACGATGACGTGAAGTAACTTCCCTCCCTGGAACATCAGAGCCTTGTTCCATAGAATTCAAGTTGAGAGAGCGAGAACGATAATCCACGTCAGTAATGTCTTAAGTTTATAAGGACACGTCAACCTCCTGTGCTCTACAAGGACGAGCACCATCATCCATCAGTAAGAAGTCAAGGCCCACAGCAACGCAAAAGAACTCATGCCAAGATCTCGTCACGATACCTGACACCAGTTAAGGGGGAATCTTGGTGAAAAGCTTAAATGCATGGTACGATGAAACTAAGCGCAACATAGTAGGTAAAATTGGATTTAGAACACATTTTATTCATGTACTTTTTTCATTTTTACGAAATATTGGCGATTTCGGGGGTAAATAAGGTATTTTTTGCATTTTCGACCCAAATTGACCTCTTCTAACAGTTTTCATGCTAGAGCAAAAGTAAATAGTTATGGAAAGAAAAAATATCTGCAAACGATCGTGCTCCTTTTTTGCCATAATAAGAATTACAACTCAAAAACTGATAATCGAACATTTTTACCATTTTCACTGAGCCGAGCTCAGTGATGCATAAGCTTCGCCGGTTTATCTGCCTAACTTCCTAGAGAGCTGGCGTGTGTTTATCATAATGCCTGCTCAAACACTTATCTATTTACTTACATTTTGTTCTTTTTCAGCGATTTCTGACTACCGATATTATGTTCCAGGTTCTCTCCAGATGCGAATCCGTCGAGATTTACTATAAAAAAATCTGAACTCATTCACTGAGAGAACATTGGCCCACTGTTCGACCGTCCAGTTGACATGTTCATAGCTCTACTCGAGACGTCTGTGAACGCGCGTCAAGGGTACACATACAGCAGGTTTCCGAAAGTAGAGACCTCTCTGCGTTCCCTACACTGTTTGACCTAACAAGCGCTCTAGTGACCGTCTTAAAGCCAGATGCCCGTTGCTGTGCTGTGTTACAGCGGTATCATCTTCTCATACAACCAAATAACGGTCGTCTCATTCGTATGTCCCTCTAAGTAATTCTAGTCCCGACATTCGGAAAACATTTTTAAGCACTACAAACTGCAGCTTTATCCGAGAAGCACCAGAATGATGCACATTTAGCCATCTGGGCAAATCAGCTGGAAACTGTCGAGCTTCCTTTCTTCCTAATGCCCTCCATAGCAGGAAATCTTCTACGTCTGCTCTTATCCACGCAGTTGTCTGTTTACACGGGGCACATTGCTCTTCAACTGGAGAAAACAAGCATTAAAATTACGAACTGACGTAATTCCTTTCATATTGTAAAAAAGAAACAGGAATGATACCATCGATTCCGAGTACGATTGTAAAAGAAATGTTTACGGGAAACGTCTCAAATCAGGAAACCTCTCAACGAAACATTCAGTAGAGGCTGGACTGTCGATATCACAAAAACTGATCGTTATACCCAACGGAAACAAGTAATAGTCTCGAACGCATCCAGCTTTACCTTTTCTCCCAACGCATGACGAGTTTACGTCTGGAGGCAACCAAGAACAAGTGTTTACCTTGACTGGCTTTTCCTACAGTGAACGCTGGATGGGAGCCAGTGATGATTTGGGCAGCCATCTCTTGAAATTTTATTGGTGCAATCGCTGCCCTGCATGGCAGGATCTCTAGCAAGGCTATCTTAATATTTTGGAAGATCAAGTTCGATTTTCGGCGTCCAGACTTTATTTCCTGATGGTGAGTGCATCTTGTAAGATGACAATGCTTCCATACACTCAGTTTACGTGCCACAGAATAATCATGAAGAGCTTAATAGTCACCTATAACACATGGACTAATCCCAACGAACTCCAGACCTTAATATAATTAGGCGTTTGAAGAGCGTCTTTAAACAACAAGTTTGAGATTGCTATTTCCTACCGTCATCTCTGAAAAAGCTGGATCAGGTTTTACAAGAGAAACAGCTAAGATCTTCGAAATGAAGTCCAGAAGTTGTATGAATTAATTCTTCAACGCACGGAAGCAGCTCGTGAAAGTGCAGAACCCACTCCATATCAAATGAATATCCATGGAATTTGACAAATAATCCAATTATTTGTTTTAATCCTCGTAGATTCTCTGGCCTAGAAAACAGAAGCAATTACTGTATTCCCATTTATCAGCATTCAATGAATTCCAACAAAACTGCGATTCGCAAACTAAGGATTTTCGGAGACTAAAAATTGAGCGTTAACAACACACACAGGAAAATAAGAGTAGTCGTGCAGTAACCAATGTGATGGCATACATACGCTGACATGTTTTTTTCCCTATCAAGGAATTTCCCATATTGTGGAAAGAATTACAACGTACAAACGCTCTACGTAAACTTTGGAGCTTCTACAATCTTGAAGTGCAGATAAACACGAACCTGCCAAACGAATCTGGAATCTATCTAAATTAATTGACTCGACAAACTAATCCCCAGCAAACACAAGCTAATTGGTATCTAAACACGCATACCCGTTTCCTCACCTACTTACTGACGAAGCGCACATGTAACCCTCCTTAGGGAACAATTATAATGGAGCAGCAGGTGTTTTCAACGACAAATATTCAGACACGTGGTCAATGAGTATCAGATTGACAAGAAGGTAATGGCAGAAATATTCTCTCTTGTGTGATAAGATTAGCAACAATAACACGTGCAGTTCTCTCCCACAGCTGCCGCCAGGAAAACATCTTTAGATCAACAATTAGTACATAAAAACATATCGACTACGTGAAAAAGTCATTTAAAATTCGAAGTACTTGAAAGTTCATGTGACCCACAAATCATTACATACGAACGAAAATAGAGAAGTGACAAACTTCTTGATTTCAAACTAGATGACAGATACCAAATGACGAATACATGATAGTAAAGACGTCGACTGAAAATGAAATTGGCCAGCGCTGTTGGAATACTACTGGTCTGATTACTTTAATAATTCAGACACGGTTTTTTGACCTCAAAGTAAACACTTGAAAACCTCAAGACCCTTCAAATTTATGAAAGAAACGAACAAAAACCACTCTAATAAGCACTCAGTAATACGATATGTGGACAACAGCCACTTCATGTGATTGTCACGTTCCAATTTCGTCGAACACAAAAGGACTCAACTGATATTTTCAAGACTTGAGAACAGCTGTAGCTTTACTACAAATGTTGCCCCAGATTTGTTTCGCATGAGAACGTCATGAGATATACACATGAAAAGTTAAAGCAGTAGTTTCTCACATCTTAATAATCTCATCAAAGAATGACAAATTATATTAAAACACGCTGATTGTATTAAAGATAAAAAATGTACCTCAATAAATGGAAGTATATTACGTAAAAACGTAAGTCATTGTTCCTCTCATCATTTGGGTCTCGATGATCCTGATATGGTCCACAGAAATCGTAAATTAATGCTAATCTTTCTAATAAATGTCAAATATATTAGGTTGTCACAAACGAAATGTCTTATTTGAACAGACAATAAAATGTTCCTGAAGAGTTAGGAAACTAATTTACCAAAATTAATATATGATCAATATCCGTCCATAACCTTTATCCAACGTTTCTCAGTCATATATTGCATCCTTTCAAAAATTCCTTCCTTGCTGTGATAAACTGTACTTGTATAATTAACTATGTCCTATAAAAGATTTTATTGCGGATAAAAAGCTCGGAGTACTTAAATAAGTGATCATCAGTAGGAGAGGTACCCAGAAAATAGAGAGGATGTTACAAAATCTCATAATTCAAGCTTTGCAACCTCAGGACTGTAGGCTGAGGAGTGTGAAGATGTTCATTGCCGTGGAACAAAATTTGGTCAGCTCTCTTTACTATTCCGAGTTGCTTCTTTTATAAACATTTCCATGCATGTCAAAGATGAAGCACCCATTTGTTAGATATTCACACTAGCATGAACCAGGTAGGAGGAACCATGTCAAAATGTAACCAGTTAAATGAATTTATATCAAAATTATACCAGTTTGAGAGATTTATGTAGAAAAATAGACCATCATTAGAGGTCTACACGAGCCATGAACTGATTTGAGGAATTCGTGACAAACTGAACTAGCTTCAAAGGTTCTAATCTGCAATTTAGAGACCAAATTACCACACAATCTTTGATACCAGAACAATCATAAGCCAAAAAGCGATCCAACAATCAAAGCAACATCAAGCGAGGACGCTAATTTGATGACTAAGTGACACCATGCACATTGCAACACGTAGCCCCTTGAATTTCAATCAAGCTATTATGAGGATGCATAAATACAGGGTGGCCCATAAGTAAGGTACCATTATAAAATTATTATAGCTATAAAACTACAAACGGTAAAGAGATTTGGTTGATTCAGAATGAATGAAGATATTTCAAAGTTTTCTACCGACGTATCTAGTCTACCGACAATCACAACATATTGCCCAAAAAGTTCATAAAATCCACCTCCCAAAATGAATCGCTACGCAATGGGACAACGAGCAAAAATAATGGAACTTTACTTCCGATGTAATTGTTCGGTTACTACAATTCAGAGGAATTACAGGAATATTGATGGTAATGAAAGAAGTCCTTCGAAGAACTGCATAAAAAACTGATCTTGAAATTTAGAGAAACTGGGACAACAGCAGACAAACAACGTTGTGGTAGGTCACGGACCATATGAACTGGTGCTTCAATTCAGCTTGTTACGTGTGTTGCTGATCGGCCCAAAACGTCAACTAGAAGACGTTCAATTCAACTGAGAATATCACGTACCTCACTGCAACGTATTTTGGTGAAAGATCTAAAGTATCACCCATATAAAATTTAATTAACTCCAGAACTCCATCCTACGGACTACCAAAAGCGATTTGATTTTACGAATAGATTTCTGCAGCTCGCAGAAAATGAAAACTTTGTAAAGAATTTAATAATAAATGATGGGGCACATTTTCACTTCAATGGTTTTGTTAATAAGCAAAATTGCAGATTCTGAGCTTCAAAAAATCCCAAAGAAATTCATAAACGTCCACTTCACTCAGCTAAAGTAACAGTATAGTATAGAATCACGTCTTCGAGGATCATTGGACCATATTTTTTTGAAAATGCTAATGGTGATACCATTTGTATTAATGGAAACCTGTATAGACAGATGATTTAAGAATATTTGATACCTGAAATTGGAGATAATAACACAGAGATTACCTTCTCCAACAAGATGGAGCTACAGCGCACACAGCGAAAGAAACAATGCAAATGTCAAAAGCAATTTTTCTAAACAATAATTTCTAGTTTTAGTGATATACCGTGGCTGCCTCGATCTCCAGTTCTAAGTGCTCCTTCTTTCTTTCTCTGGGGATACTTGAAGGAAAATGTTTACATCGAAATGCCTGATACTTTACAGCAATTAAAACTAAATATCATTCAAGAGATCAACAACATTTCACCAGAGATTATGGAAAGTAATGAACAGCACCGTTGAAAGAGCACACCATTGTTCGACTAATAACGGAGGTCATTTAAAAGATATTGTACTCCATAGTTAAACGTATTTTATTGTTTCATTTGTAAATTTATATTAAACTTTGAAATTTCTTCTTTCATTCTGAATTAATCAAATCTCTTTACCATATTTAGTTTTATAGCTATAATAATTTTAAAAAGGATATCTTACTTATGGGCCACCCTGTATAAACAAAAACGTGTATTAATTTAATTATATGACTAAAAGCAAGCTACCGCACAGGACATTACTGCTTGGTTTCGCATTGTATTTACTAACATTCCGCAGTTTAGCCGTAAAGATTGAATAGAATTGAGCAGAAGTTTGAGAATTAGCATATCTTTTGAATTTACATTAGCATACAATGTACTGAATCCACTATTCATGCAGGAGCGAAAGGATAATCGTTTACAAAATAGTAATCTGATCTAAATAATTTCAATGTCGCGCAACACTGGAAAAAACCTCAAATGATTTCACATCCAATTTATTCAAGATTAGGATTTTTGCATAAAATTAAGAAAAATACGCATAATAATCATGCATAATTACCAATTTGGTGGAAATGAAAGGGAATACGAGTAAACGATTTGCATGGTTAGGAGGAGTACCAAAACATAAGGGAGATAGAAAGAAACATTCTTGAAAAAAGTACGTAAATAGACGTTAAAAAAAGTAGACGTAGCCAGGGCTTTAAACAATAGGCGTTGTAGGGGAAAAAAAGTACATGAAACAAGCGGGTTGCGCCCATGCATCCTGGAGGATGCCATTGCAAGGGCTCTGAGGTTGTAATTCCTCTGAATTGAGTTCTTTTGAGCATCCTTCTCTTAGCTCAGACTGCAGTGGTCTTGCTGTTCAACTTCATGTATTCTCCATAGGAAATTGATGCAACAAAACATGCTGTATTTGCTTTTTACCTCAAGTGTACATTTGGGCCTATAATAATTATTTATACAATAGTTAGCACAAAAACAGAAAGAAGAAATGCTTTAGTGATTCAGCTGACTACACAAATTAATTAGAAGTGAGATCTGTGTGATCATCTCCTACATTACTTTTCAAGAAAATGAACCGAACTTCCGCTGCTACTTGAAACGAAATATATCGTCATTCAATTATTTTATTTTAATATATTACGCCAAAGGCCACCACACCCTCACCAAAACTAACCCGTCATAGTGAGCTTCTCGACATATTAGCCGGTTATTGTTAAGTCTGAATCTAACGTAACATGGAAATGAAGCCAACGTTGAAGTACGACAAAAATCGAGTAGGGTAAGACGCGGAGCGCCTAATGAAGCCTGGAAGTGCGCACAGAAACATCCCGTGTCACAATTCTGTGAAGTTTGTACGAGGCTAACACGCAAGCAAGGTTCGTCCTGACGAAGGTAAATACGAGGACTTATCGCGCCAGCGAAATTCGACCGAGATTTCCGGCCTCGATCACCGGATGGCACGACCAACATTGGATGTAAGCGAAGCAGAAGACTGATAGAGCAGCGAGCGTGCTTCGAGTACCTGTACAAACTAGAGACGCACGCCGTGCACAAAAGTTAGACGACTAGACGGAAATCTAGAGCGTATCCTCAAGCGATATGCGTGAAAACTATGCGGACTCCAGGCGACACGCTGTAACTTCTCGGTGTAAGGCGGTTCCGACACATAACGCTTTTAGATTACAGTTATTTCTTTACATTGAATGAAAATTAAATTAATCTTTTAGGCCACAATATTAAATTTGATGCAACACCTCCGTAAAACGATGTTCGTCGCTGAAGTCGCACTTAGAGTACTTGTGTTCACGTGCAACGAACTGCTGTATTTCAGCAAGCTCAATACACGATTTTTTACCAAGTTCCTTACAGCATTTGCATCACTTTCTCCCCTCGTATGAATTAGCAATTTGTTATTATTTAAGCTCTGCAGGAGTGTCCCGCTACTAGTCATGTATGGAAATCAGGCAGAGAAGGAGAACGCTACCTCCTAGCACTACACTGCTTGTTAGTATTGAAGGTTTGTCAGGTCCGTATCAATTTGTTTAGGCTTACCGAGTAAAAACTTTTAATTCAAATGTTTTTATTTATGATATGAAGCTATATACAAAAGTTAGGAAACAATTAAAACTTTCTCTTCTTGGAGTCCAGTGTACAAAGCAAGTACATCAGTAAACGTAAGGAATGATTACATTTTTTCAATGTTGGTGGTATTTAAACATCAATTTGTCTTCGACACGTTTTATTTTGATATCCTAAAATTATGTCAATTCGATTATAATCCATTGAGAGTAGGAACTTATTTCAGGGCAAGAGACATTAAGGTTTTTTTTTTAAAGCCACGGTTCTGACTTGCAGTTTGTTTGGGCGGTGCAGACCACTACCCAAACCAACTACTACTTTTAACCCTTTCGGTACTATGATACAAATATCAAAACCTTTTCAACATATTTATCATCAAATTTAAAATAAGATGCTTTGTGATGTTTTACGGTCACTGCATTGTCCTGATCAAACTGTAGCTTGCACTGCCCTACCAGCGTTTGCACAGACACACGTGTTGCTCTGCATCTTAATAGGCGAAAAATGACTGCGGCTACCAGAGATGCCGTCAGGACCGAAAGGGTTAATAACAGTTGCGCACCAAACAGAAAACTAAGCTCTGATATTAACGCCGTTAAACTGATGGAAAACGAATATTGATTGCTAAATTAGCGATGGTGAACTCTATAAAATGGTTTAGAGTAGACCACCTCAGCATATCATGACGAGACTCTACGCCTCCATCACAACACTTGCTCCCACGTTGGCTTCAAGCCGAACTGTTGACACACATTCCTATTTAGCTCTAAACTCAAGCCTCGTTATTTGCCGAAATTAAAGTCAGAATTTAAGATTTGAAAACTTACATATTGAGGAAAATGTAAATGAAAATTACGAAAATAACCGAACAATATTGAAAATAATGAAAAAATGCTCTAAAAAGCAACATAGTTTTTGAGATATGCAAATAATGATGGTGAAAATTACGAGGTTCGAGTACACCGCTCATTGAGATTTCATGAAAAAGGTGATTTAACCCATAAATAATAAGTTCAACTTTGATGTACTCACAATTTTGTTGAAATCGAAATGTTCGCTGACCCAAGCGCGTGCCTCATTGTACTCGTCAGTGAGCCCCATGATGAAGAGCGTGTCGAGAGCATCAATGATGGTAGCCCCCATGTCCTGGCGTCCGAAGATGCCGGAGGAGTGGCCGCGCTTGCTGATGGGGCGCAGCTCGTTCTTGCCCCACGCGTAGTTCTTATATCCACGCCACGCATGCAGGGTCATCTGAACACAATTAAATTTGCCTGTAGAACCTTGACTATTCTCCTGAATACAAATTAAAAAGTTACCAATGACTGCAACATTTGAACGTTCAACTTCTGGTCAATAGTTTGAATTTTATTCACCTTGTTTGACCTTCACTATGCCGAAGGCAAATTCAGTAGTTATATAATCATGGTAAATTCAATCTAGGTAAATGATTTCAATTTATATTGACAAAATTTGTTTCAAGCTGAGTTGGTCTCACAACACTGAGTGAGGGCTTTTTAGCTTCCAAATTCAACTACTAAGCTTGCTGTAGGTAGTATTTGGGTACGACTTCGAACAACTTTTAGGGATAATCACTAAAATTTGGAGGCCCTGGAGTCAAAGCTCAATGATGAATGAACCGAAATCTTTCAAAAAGTCATTTGTAACTCACGTAAGTCATTCTCAAGTGTCTTCAGTTTGATACCGAAGCAAACGGAGGTCATTTGAAGACATATTAGGTAAAATATACTTTTACTTAAAATGACCTGAAAGCGTTATGTGTACGAACCGCCGTAAATTTCTAACTGTTACATATTTAACCATTTTTCTTTTGTTGCATTTGTATACATTTCTTTTTTTAATAAACATTGGCTCTGAAAGCTGCAACGTTGATTATTGAACACCCTCTATAATTTGA